>JAAGNO010006654.1:84702-108314 GCA_033439905.1 Ceryle rudis | reverse complement strand
GGGTCACAGAGCACTGGAACGGGCTCCCCAGAGAGGCTGTGGAGTCTCCTCTGGAGATTTTCAAAACCCGCCTGGATGCGTTCCTGTGTGACCTGTGCTATGATCCTGCTCTGGCAGGGGGGTTGGACTTGAAGATCTCTAAGGTCCCTTCCAACCCCTAACACCCTGTACCTGTGATAGCCACAGGAGAGACAGAGCAGAATCTTTTACATGGGCAAGATACACCTTAACAAGTACTTTGGGGTTTGCTCTTTTCTTTATACAGTCTGTCATTAACAAAGCAAAGACCAGCTTTGATAGTGTCTAGAAATCCTTGTGAAAAAAATATAAAGGTAAAAATTGACTTTTCAAAATATTTTTTGTCCATCGGTGAGATTTAGTATTTATACTTCCAGTATTTTCATCACTGTTTGTCCCCTTCGATCCCACCCCAGGAACTCTCAGAACATATATTACGATTTTCCTTTGCCAGAAAGTGCAAGAGCAAAGAGCAACATAGGTCACCTAATAAGGCAACAAAAGACTGTCTGAGGCTTTTAGCTCATCTCACAATTCTGGTTATTATTTACTTAGATCAGTAGGGTCTGGATCTTACTGATCTTATAGACCCTTGTCCATCTCAGGCACACATTCTAATCAGCTCTCGCTATGGTCACATACTGTTGCTGGAGGCAGTTTCCCCCAGAATTCCTTGGTTTTAGATTGGTTTCATTATGACCAGAGCTCCTGCATCAGCACTCACAGGAAGATTGTTTCAGCAGCTAAGTTGTTATGGAGCTGGTTTATTGCTTCCTGATCAAGTGTCACAAATTCAGAATTGCCCCAGCGCACTAGAGTGTCCAGGTAGGAAACCAAGAGTACAGCAGAGCCTGCTTTGCTGCTCCAGGGTCACTCTGGAATCTGACCCTCACGCTGGGGCTATCAGGTAATTCTCTCCAGCCTTTACCTTGAACAAATGTTCCTGTTCAATTACACACAACATTTATGAGATGTCCCCTGTGGAAGGAGCCCTGCAGATTACAACCTAACACGCTATTTAGAGTCAACAGGATCAACATTACAGTATACAAGCTAAGACTTGTATGTACTGCATAAGCTCGAGCAGGAGCCAGCTCTTTCCCTCTCTCCCCAGAGCCGTGGAGAGATTCTTTCCCCTGTGGGCTTTCTAGCTTGATCTTTTAATAACTTTCCTGTGCCAAGTCCTATAAAATGCAGCCCAGATTCACTGCAGAGTGTGAGGCAAATTGTGTACATAAGTCAACCATCAGCTCACAAGGATTTCTGTTAGCTGTGTAAAGAATATCATGTAATTACAAGGCAGTCACATTCATGATCATTAAAACAGAGTTCTATGTAATAGCCATATTATGTTGTGATAATCTGTTACACTTTTGAGCATGCACCCATCTCAGAGTTAACCGGCCTGAAGATATTTTCTGTAAGGCAGATACATCTCAATATTTAGATCAATAAAAAGACTCTTAAATTTGGTACTTGTGTCTTTTTATGCATGAAATTGTACTTCGTTTCTCCCTCATATACATATAACAAAGGGAGCGAACACATTCCCTAGAATTTTAAGTACTGCATTCACTGAAGTTAACTTATGGAAATCAAAACTACACAGCACTGGGGAAAAAAAAAATTCAGATTCTGAGAATTTCAAATCAAAAGAAGATCCCTGTATTAGGATTCTGCTGGAAGAATTCAGTTGTGAGAACAGAACAAAGAAGCTCCTGTCTGAAAAAAACAAGTGGAACAAAAGAATAGGAGTATTTTGTAAGATAACTCTGTCAGCCAGGAGCAGACTTACCAGAATTGGAACAGTTCACTGCATATATTAAGGCACAGCCTAGATGCCAACACGCAGATGTCCACATTAAGTAGAAACAAAAGGGCACGAGATGAGGAACTAAAAGTGGGCAAGTAGAATCCCTAAGAAGCAAGCAGGAGACAGCAATCAATTATAACAGAATTGCAACAGCAGACTGAGAGGGGTGGGGAGGACTGGTCTGGCCCCTCCTAACAAGAAGGAGAACATAAAAGAGAGGAAATAAACCTTCCAAGTGCCAGCACTGATTCAAAGCATCATTTGCTTTTCTCATAACTCAGAGCACAAGTAAGCAAGATGGTTTAAATGGAACAGTGGTGTGGTTAGCAGGAACAAGTATAGGGAAGAAGGTGACCGTTTCTATGTTAGCTTAGTACCTGTTGTATCCGTACCTGTGACCTGAGCTTTCATGGCTCTCCTGACTCACCTTTCCCGAGTCCAACATCCAGACACTACACATGCCAGCTCTAAACTTTGGACTTCCTTCCCCGCTAAGATTAGTGTGACACTGTAGAACTGTTCTTCCTCTTCTTCCTCTTCTCTTTGAGCTCAAAGTCAACCCAGGAAGCTTAGATGACCCATCATTTAAGCAGCTCTTTCTGATTTAAGATTACTAGGAGCCACCCATACAGTCTTGAGTGAGATGTAGTGGAAAGAGACAGCTTGCAGGACTCATTCAGGCTACACACAGATACCCAGCCTACAAATTACCCAAAGGCTCTAGCCCATTCTGATTCTAGAAGCCACAAAAAGAAAATATATAATACAATCTATGCTGTGATACACCACAATATGATAATCAAATGGTGGAAGTGGATAAAGGTGGAGAATAAATGAGGACACAAACCTGAACAAAAATATACAGGGAAGGTGTATCCTTTGATATCTCAGCTTTGTTTTGCCTGTGTGTAGCATGGAACTAATCGTGTCAAGGACAGGCAAAGCTGCTGGGAGGATGCACATTCTGTTCCAGGCAGCTTTCAAGATTAGACAGTTTTATTTCACAGTAAGCAGGAATGGGACCAAAGCCCTGTGAAAGCTATAATGAAAAAAGCAGTGTCAAAGCATTCAGTTGCTGATCAAAATCTGAACATTTCATCTTTGGACAGTATATAAATGCAGTCTTCCAGTAAGGGTTTGTCTTTCCTGTAGGAGACAGTATTAAATTCCTGGCCTCTTTATTCACAGTATGGCTTGCCATATTTTTTTTTTACTTTTTTTCCCCTCTTTCCTCCTAGAGCACACAATAACCTGTCAGGAGAGGAACCCAAATCTTCTTGGCATCCCAGGGTGACCTAATAAATTCTTCTAAGAGCTGTTTTCCCATAGCACAGATCTCCCTCTGTTCTGCACTGTTCAGGGTTTCTGTCATGTTTAGGTGTTGTTTATATAAAGCCTTTTAACAGAACATGTATTGCTGACAGGGTACTTGGCACCCATGTGCACAACTGTGAGAACCAGTGAATTTACTTATCAATTCTATATATATATATGCCTCTGCAGCGTGGCACAGCAAGCAGTATATGCCTGACCATGGGGTAGCAAAGGTGCTTTGAGATAGGAGCCACACCTGCAGGCTCATGGTGTGAACTGACCTATTACCTGCTGGAGAACTTGAGGTCCTTTTTGTCTCTGATTTGGAGCAGAGGAATGAATTACCAGGTCTCAGTGGTGCAATTCCTCAGAAATGTGCAAATCTTGGCAAGGAAAATACAAAGTTTGAACAATGCACCCACAGTTAATAGGCTCTGGCTATTTGGCAAGTTATAAATATTCTTGGAGAGTCGTCAGCATCTTTCAAAAGCAGAAGTTTTGCTTTGTTGGGATTGCTGTTGCACACATATTGCAAGGCATCAAAAAGCACACAGCCTGGCATGGTTTCTTAGAGCTGAATTATTTACATGAAAGGCTTGTGAAATTAGATCCTTATTCCATAATCAAAAGACTCTTTACAATGGTATGAAACAAAATGCTTTCACAGAGTGTATAAGTCATTCCTGTATTTTATCTTTATACTCCATCTGCTTTAATCTCATAGCATGATGTGGACATCAGATGAATCTATGAGCCTTTTAGCTCTGCAGAGACACTGCATGGAAAAAATATATATATCTGTGATGATGTGCATATTAGAAGAAGAAAGAGATATACTGATGTAGAATGCTTCAATTCCTTTGACCATTTTCTTTGTTTTGCAATTATTTTAGCTCCATTTCTAAACAGAAAATGTACAGAAATACAACTTGAACCTTTGTTAGCTGAACTAACAAGGTTAGTTCATTATCTAGTATTCCTTGGCATACTTCCCAAAGGTATAGCACAGATTAGATGTACAGTCGAAGGTTACTGGTCATCATTAGAGCAGCATTATTGTGATCATCATTTGACATACAAATCTCTTATAGAAATGTAGCAAATGGTAAAAAATATCAACCTTACAGTCCTTAATTTGTTCCTAAGATGTGACCCAAATTTGTAGGACTTTGGATCATCTTGGTTTGTATTTTATAATATTTTTGTCCTCCTCACACACCTTTGTAAGCTTTCTGCTTATTTTGCAATATTCACAATACTGCGTAGCTCACGGGCAAACTGAATGTGAGCAAATTCAAACCATAAACTAGAACAGGGAGTTGGGCCAACAAAAACACTGGACCTTCCGAAATTGAATCTCTTCAGCTGGAATACTGGAAGCCCTGAACACACCAGTTTTCAAGGCACAGCTTACAGTTGCTTTACAGAGACTACACACAGACATAGAGATTTAATCAAGACGGAACATTTCTGAATTCTCAAATAATACAGTCTGTATTTTAGAGAATCTTCCACTGCTGTGCAGTGTCTGAAAGTTTATTGTATGGCTAGTCAGAACTAGAGCAGAATTATTATTATTTTAAATGTAGTTAAATAATATATTGAGGGGTGTTTTTTAATCTTGGAAGCTGTCAGAAAAAACTCTTCACAGTTGGTCAAACAAAACATTTTAGGCGGAATAGCTAAGATGTATAGTATGATTATTCAGAAGTTTTGCTTTTATTTTAGCCTTCAGTCACAAGATTTGGCAATTTACTATCGAACACTTACTTGAGAATTAAAGAGATACGTTTGTTGTGATAAACGCTATATGAAAGCTTCTGCTAAATTGGGGCATCCCTATGTTGGAGTCTTGTGGTTTGGGACTTTTTAAAGCATTTTCTGAACTTTCTGAATAGTGTGAAACTCTGCTTTGTTCATCTTCTGCAGATTCATCCCAGCTGCATATGTAGTTTGCACATTTGTCATCTTATATGTGACAACTTCAAACATTTTTTTGTAGCATCTAATGAATCACATAGTGAGTGGTGGCTCTGGTGAGTTACTAAGAAGTCATGCCTCTGAATTTAATAAAGGAACAGAATGCAGTGTCTTCTGTCTTATATGTTTCCAAGGGCGACTGCTCTTTAGCTGCTTTCAGGTTTTGTCTGCAGGTATTTGCATTTTAAGAAAGTGAGCGGCCTCTTCAATGGGCCACCATCAGTCATCATGTCAGCTATAGCAAGCAGTATTTTCATGCATTGTTTTGTGGTGATAACTAAAGGGAACATTTGGGATTGCATTTATTTAAAATTGTATGATTTCTGGGAGAATGATGACAACTGGCATGGATGCAGCCTGCCTAACTTTATGGTGTTTAGAATGTCATAAATTTCATTCATATTGCAGTAACGGGCAGTGCTTAGTAGAACAGGAGCATGTCATGTTTTCTGTCAGCAGGGGTGAAGGCAATAATCTCTCCAGTCCAAAAGGCAGTTAGGGGTGTGCAGCCCAAAACAATTAAAAATCTTCCCTCAATGTAACACTTCTGATGCTGAGATATTTCTGCCCACACTTTTTACAGTGGATGAAATGGCCCCTTGCTAGGTACCTGCACCATTGACTTGTTACTAACAAGGGAAAGTCATTTCACATCCTAGCCCTTCCATAGTTATAGGAAGTAGTTTTGAAGCATTTATATTCATTTTATGTTTATATTCATTTTACTGTCAGATACAGAAGCTCAACACAGTTTGAAATTTTAACATTTAGTGCAACCTGTTTTAAAAAACTGTTATCCCTAGTTTAGTGGGGTTTGCTATACAAGGTCTCTTAAACAGGCAAAGAGAGACTATAAAGACTTAGTATAAAGACTGTTTTTCATTCCCACAATAAGTAAGGTTCACTTCATCCTTGTGGTTGTGACTTCCTGATACAGCATTTCATAAATTGGTTTTTCTTTTAGCAATAAAAGCTACTTAATTGTTACTAAGATGCCCTTCAAGGAGAATAAAAGAATGTATTGGGAGTGAGCTAAAATATAAAGACATTTGAATTTAAAGAGACTTGATTTAGTCTTAAAAGTCTTAAGACTCCAATAGTGAATAATAAATCCCCAGTTTGAGGCAATTGTTAACAGTGAGTTTTGTCCTGCATCCTCCACACAAATGAAAACTTTCCCTTCATTACTTAGGTGTGGATAATCAGCACCCTCCCTCCTCCAAAATCATAAGATTATGCAAATCTTCATGACATTTTTCTTGCCATTCTCAGAAAAGTTTGGGGTTACTGCAGAAGTGTGTTCATAGAACAACAGTTTGGTCACTGGGTGCTGAGGGTCTTAGGACCAGGGTCAGTGCCAATGGGCTTTAGATCAGCACATAAGGCCTGAGATTTAAATGTCTTCAGAGAGTATGTCAGGTGCCATTAACTCTCTGTTAAATGCAGTGAAAGCATTAGGCCCCAAAGCAGCAAACATTGAAACAATGGAAGCAATAATATCTGCTTCAGTACATAATCTGCAGTATCAGTGGGGGAATCAAGTGTGAAGAAGAAAGGATCCCATCATCTTCTTCAGTAACCCAGCTTGCTGAAAGGGTTAAACACCTGAGCACTTATTCTAGCTAAATTTCAATGTTTTCAATAGAATTACTTGCTCCTTGGCATAACTTCAGCTTCTGTCATGTCTCATCTGAACCCCAGACAGTGTCTCTCTGCATTTATGACATAAAAAGGTCTTATGGGAGGACTTACAGTAGGCTTCTTGTAGTAGACAGCCAGCTGGAATCAGGCGGCTGGAGCCCTTCAGTTTCCTGCTTGAGGGGGAGTCACTTGCACTGATTTGAATCATGTTTTTACGTTCCTCGTGGCATATAATGTGATAATAGTAACGGAAACAGAGTGCTATAGCTCTAATTTTCTATAAATTCTTTTTCATACTCTTTGTGAAGCTGAACTCTGCAAGCACAGAAATTCTGAATGCTACAGCATGGACAGCACATCTTAAATCACCTCAAAAGCTTGCAACTGTGACGCCTGTGGCTGAGTCGAGCACATTCTTGCCAGAAATGTCAGCTCTACTTTCTCTTCCCTATTACAATAAAAATATAATAGCTCCACCAATGAATACTTATCCAGAGATTAAACTCAAATTCTTACCTTTTCTTGAGACATTTCACTGAATTAATCATCCCACTTTGTTAGTTAATTCTGCTTAGCACCATAAAATAGCTATGTGGTTTTTGTTCATCCATGGAATCAGGGCTTTTTGCTAGTTTTCTGAATACAAAGAATCATACAATGACTCCCCATAAATATTTTCTGAGAGGGACTATGGAAGAGATTCATCTTAGCACGGTGTTTTATATTGGACTGATTACCATTGTTAATTCTGGGGTCAAAGGAGCAAAGAAGTATGACTTTGAACTCAGAAAACAGGTTAGAAAAACAAAGAGCTAAATCTGCTTTTGGACTTAAGCACTTGTTCCCTCCGTAGAGGCAAACAGTTTGAGCCTAGCTTAGTGATACTCATGTTATTGGTGAACTCTTCTGTTCTCAGCTACATCTCAAAACACTAAGTTGTAAAATATTGCTCTTCCTTCCCAGTTCAACTCTTGCAAAACCAGCAAAAAGACATAATTAACCAAGTATCAGCCTCTTTAAACAGAACGCATTATCAACTTCAGGAATAACTACTCCCTGAGAAGTGATTTTGTGAATAGTATTACATCTTACTTGGGAAAGAAAGGTGCTGTCTCAACAAATGTCTTCCAATCAACAGCAACCCAAGAAAGCGCTGCAGGTATCAATTAGTCAGACAAGAAGAACAAGTATAAAATACATAAAAGACAAATGTTACCTATAGCATGATTTAATTCACCATCACTGATTAATCTGAAAGCCTGCTCAGTTTTATGTGGAATATTCACATTTCAAAATACAGCAAGAAGTCTGTATTAGGTACTAGAAGCAGGAATCAGACCAGTACGGTTGTTTTCCATTAAAGAACATGGCCTCAGACAAAGTAAATGCTCAAGTCCACACGGTTTGAAACAGCTTCCCAGAGAGCATCTTTGGGTATGAGCTTGGGAAGATGCCTACATTTACATCTTTGGCAGGTCTGAGATAGGAGTACCAGGAGAAGTCAGGTTTTATAATGAAAAATTCCGCGAGTTGTTACAGTATTTCAGGCCCTCCAAAAGTGGGAAAATAACCCCTGCTGTTTGTTGTAAGACTTCCTATTCTCAAACGCAGCATTGATCACAGCATCAATAGCCCTTCCATATTTTGCCTTTCAAGAAAATACTAGGTGAGAGACTGGACATCAGCTCCAGCTCAGAACACAAGAAGCTCCTGTTTACTCAGATCTGACATTACCAAACCTGCAAAAGCAAAATCCTGATTTCATCTGGAATTTGGATTGAATTCCCCTTCAAGAAGAAACTGGGATTTGGATCAGTATTTTGGTTTGCACCTTTCTGTCTTTTCAAGGTATTTATGCCTTATTACTACTGTTCAGTTTGTGCTTCATTGTTGAAGATTGAGGTTTATAGATTTTATTCCTTTTCACATAGCTGGAGAGACTCTAGCTAATTATTTTTGAAATAAGCTTTTCTGCTTCACCTCTTTTAAATGAACTTTTTAGCAAAAGAGATGAATGTTAAAATAAAGAGAGCTAATAGTGGGGATCCAGTCTAGCTCCTATTTGTCAGCAATCTGTCTCATTTGTATAAGATGTCAAAGGAGCCAGTAACACTCAAATCTGTACCCCTTCCTCCCCTGCAAATGTAGCTGAAAAACACCACAAAGGGGAAGGAAAAAAAAAAAAAAAAAAAAAACAAAACACCACAGTGATTGGTGGGAAATCCATTAATCTATTTTCAGAGAGGAAGAGATTGGGTAACACTGAATAGTCAACAAAACAAAAGTCAAATTGAAATGATTCCCTTGAGGTTCTATTGAGAAGTTTGCTCCAGATAATCCTCCTGAAAGACTCATTTTACTCTGTAAATACAGGAACAGTTCATCTCTTCCTGTATCGGTGGGATGCATCTATCGCTGTCATGGCTGTGACTGCAATATAACTTACTTGGCCCTGTGCTGGGTTAATGTCAGCTAGCTCAGGTACTGGTAGCAATCCAGCTGAGAGAACAGGGCTGGATCCTCAATTCTTTATGGATATTACAGCTGATACAGACTCCCACAAGACTGCAGCAAGCCCACTTCTGGTGTTACAGCTAGCATTAAAGCTAATGTGACTATATTGCTGCACAGACTTTTCTCAGGTTTGGCAGATCTGTGTGGGAGACAGGACACATCCAGGAATGCAGTCCTGCTCTAGGGCATGTGGTCTGGTATGTGGGGACACTACGTTTGTGTAGCTTGGAGTGTTGTGCCTGTTACCAGTAATTCAAACTTTGAGCCAGTTCTTACTGAAAAAAATGGAAGGATTACTGCTGATTGTAATGGGAAAACAATAGAGATGAGTTTTACAGGGTTCAATATTTTCAAGAAATGTTTTCCTTGATAACCTGTGTACCCTGTTCACAGTGCAGGGGCATGAGTGCAGTTGTCTCTGTTGCCCTCAGGTAGGATCATTTATGAAGCTGAATTTGATGGGACATCAAAGCCATCTGGACTACTCTTCACAGAAAAGAGATATCGCCCCTCTCCAAAGATGAAAAGACATGGGAAAGTCCAGGCTCAATGACATATTAATGAATGTCCTTCTAGCAATAGCAGTCAGATGAAAAAAAAGAGCAAGGCAACACAAACAGAAGATGTCTGAATACTTTTGTACCATCCAAACCAGGAGATATTAAAGCTTTGTGTTCAACACAACACATTTCAAACAGTCTGTGCTGAGGTAACAACAACATCATTTCAATAAACTAGAAGAGTCATTGATATCTTAGCACCATATTTACCTAGAAAATCAGAAGGTACACTTAAGGTTATTTGGAATTAGCTGAGCAGAAATAGTGTCTTTTTTATTACCTCCACAACAGGAGTTCCTGTTCTACACAGACGGCTTTGTCAGTCCCACTCTAACAGAGCTTCTCTTCCAGCTCTGCAGCAACCCATCTGCCAGGGTTATTATTCTTTTGTCACAAAAGAAATAATATTTCCTTTCCAGGCACAGCAATAAATAACTATTTTTTCAAGCTAGCTCCTCATTTTTAATTACAATATATTTATTTCCTAGCCTAACACCCTAGAAAGTCTGCAAGAGCAATGAAAGATAATGCAGCTTTATATACAGTGAGTGTAAATACATGTTATTCCTTCAGTCTTAAGAAGCAAAAAGTCCAAAACACTACCTTGTAAAGCAAACAATAGTGCTTTTTAATAAATACATATCTTCTTCAGCAAGGAATATTATGTTTATTAGAAAATCATAGTTCTTAGGTAAAAAAAGAACATCTCCAGAAATTCTTTTTGTTCCACATTTTGCCTATAGTACAGCCTCATAAGAAAATATTTGAATAACTTAATGGGGTTTTTTTCCACATTATGTACTTCTAAAAAAAACCCAAACAAACAAAAAAAAAAGCATAAAACAGTGTAACAATAAAGTCAAAATAATATCATACACCACCATCTGGAACATCAAATTACAGTATTCGAAAGCTTTAACTAAAACCATTTTGCTATCTGCTGCAGTCTGCAGAAAATACCACAAAAAAATGATCCAGTTACTGAAAGGTCATCACACAGACCTCATTCCAGGGCCAGGCCCACTGCAGTTTCGAAATGCACATCTCTGCTTATGACTGAAAAAGATTTCCTATTGGGAAGCTAGAGGAAGATAAAGTAGGAACAGCTATTTGTTGGAAGAAGCTTGAACTGGCAAAACTATATAAGGTATATATCTGCCCCACCACCATGTAGTCTGCAGTGGAAACCATATCAGGTCCTTCCCCACTCTGTTTGTTTGCCTACATGCAACATGCCCTGCAAGGATACCTTAGAGGGGCAAAGCTGCCTTCTGCCAAGGAATGGTATTGAACTGTCTATAGCGATGTCCTCATGACAAAGCAAACTTCCAGTCACTCACAGATACGCAACTCGTACCTTTAAGGCCTTGTTCTGATTAGAGTCATGGTCATGCATTAGTCTGCAGAGCTGGATAGAATCATAGAATTGTTTAGGTTGGACCTTTAAGACCTTTGAGTCCAACGATAACCCAGCACTGCCAACTCACCAGTAAGCCATGTCCCTCAGCACATCTCCACATCTCTTAAATCCCTCCAGGAATGGGCACTCCGCCACTTCCCTGGGCAGCCTGTTCCAGGGCTTGACAACCCTTTTGTCCCATCCCATCTAGTCCTTGCTGCTTTTACTTCTAGGGCCTTAGTTTCCCTTTATACCAGCTACAGGAAATAGGGTGTCTTTCTAATGGGTTCCAGCCTGGGGATGCAAAACTGTCCCTTTGTTGCTTTCCACCACACGCATCTTTAAATTCTCTAAACAAATAACTGTATGGCCTTGCTGCCAGCTTTCCCACTTCTTCCTCAGGAGCTATTTTAAACACTGTTTCTAAATGTCTCCTTGAACATAAGTGAAAGGTGTAATTAGATGTTTGTCCCTGAGCTGTATGTCCAGGCTGTGTGTATTCTACCATAGATCCTGGCAGGAATGGTGTCCATTGGACATTCTCTGTTATTGGTCAAATTATAACTACTTGCTATTTCCAGATTACTGGAGGGATTATGTAATGCATAGAACATCTGATCTAAACATCTGCATTGATTAACTCCCTAAAGCAAGAGTGCAGAGGAAAAAAAATCTCATAGTACACTCGAAAGAAAGAAAAGCCCAGGCTGTACGAAATACATTTCTTTAAGCTTAGTAGACAAACAGGCAACTACAACACACCAACTACATTTCCATTTTGAATTTGACATAATAAACTTTTCAGCCATAGAAAGAAATTGATAAACTTTCTAACTTCAAAAATCTCAGCTGAGACACATCCTTTAGGCAGGATGAGAGAATCACCATGACCTAGGATTTTCTGCAGAAAGTAATTCTGCCTGGTGTTATATGCTGTATATGCACTGTCCCCATTAGACAACTGGAACTATAGGTTCAGATCCCAGCTATACGCTGACCACCTGAGAGGGAAGATTTTTCAGTTCAGTGGAAAATGACCAGTGACCTGAAAAGCTACCTTCCAGTGATTGTCCTCTGTTAACAACAGTCTCAAAGCAAAGAGAGGTATAAAATACATTGCACTTGTAAATAAAAGCAGTCTTTAGCGGACTGGTCATTTTTAGCAAGCAATTGATAAACTAACTTGATACAATAGTTACAATACTGATCTCAAATATTTTGCAATGTCTTCAGTGTTTCTGGATCAATCAGAGTAAATTCTGATGTCAAAAAAAGTAGAAGCCATCCTTGCTGAAACCTGTAATCCTACTTCATCTCTCATATCATGATGGTCAAGAATGGCACAGCTGATTTGCCTTCAGATGCCTCAGTTCTTCTGGTCTGTCTTCCTAGGAATAGCTGCAGGCACCTAAATCTCACCATTTGCGTGAGCAAGTACCGAGTTCTACATGCTGTAGATTTCTTGTAGGATGACAATAAAGGTATTGGAGATCCGTGCAAGATTGTGATATCTACTGTATACCAAAACTGTATGACTCCATATACTGCTCTTGAATATTACATTGCCATTCAAAGTTCTATTTGAAACAGCTATACTATTCGTATCTCTATGATCTCCCTTATGAACTCCTCTGCAATCCCTGCTTTATTACATTGGCTGAGCTCCTTACTATTTAATATGCTTGAGGAGACAGGACTTCCCCACTTTAAAAGCAAACGAAGACTGAGAAAGAGAGGGCGAGAACCTAGGAATTAGATTACTAAAGTATTTACATTTGCAAACAGAGGAACCTAGTAGGGATTTTCATGAGTGCTTAAAAAACTTTTTTTATTCCAAGTGGTCTTAAATCCATTTCTCCCGGGACTGATCTGAGCTCTTTCTTCCCTCAGGCCAGCAAGATGTGAGGCTGCAGGAGGTCGGAAGCCAGGCAGCTACTCTAAGCGCATCACTCTGCTCCTGGTGAGAGCCAGCATATATCTTCTCAGTCTCAGCCTCCAGTCTAGCTCTGCCAGACAGCTCATTCTGACAGCTCAGAGCACAGTGTGTATTTAGGTCTGTCTGAACACCTTGGGTAGATGCTCCCTAATTCCCTGTCACTGAGCCACCCTCTTACACCCAACTCAGGAAGTGAACTCACTGTTGAAAACCCCAAGAGAAATTTCTGTAGACTGCAACCTGTGGAGAATAATTTGGCTCTCTGGTCTTCTACCTCTAACTACTTGCAAAACCTCAATGTACTATAGTGTTTTAATGGAAGGTTTTAGTGATCCATTAAAAAAAAAAAAAAAGGACATACTTTTTGTAAATGGAAATTCTCGTTCAGATACAGTTCCTGGGTACAGGGACTACTGCCTCAGGTAAAGACCTCTCCCTCTAACCAAGTCATTGACACAGCACAACTGACTGCAGGAAACTACTACTGTCTAATTTGTCTTTGTTTAACTCAAAGTAATTTAGAACAAGATTTTTTTTTTTTTTTTTTTTAAATCTGCAAGGTTTATGCTGGTGAAGTTTTCCTGTGGACAATGTGATCCATTCTCTGACATTATGATACAACCTCTTGAACTCGCCTACTCAGCCCTTTCTTCTTTTGTCACGTTGGGAATATCTACAGCTTAACAGACCAGGAAGCCTCTCCCTTAAGAACAGGGTTAACCTGCAATTGGCTGGTGACACTGAAGGTTCCAAAAGCAGAGACCTGTTCTCTCTGGGGAGTTTATTATGTGAAAAAAAAGGTTATGCATAGTAAATTCAGCCAACAGAAGAAAAGCCTTCCACACACACAATAAAGGACAGTCTTTAACAATGTATACCTCCACTTAAAAATAAATTTTAAAAAGCTTTTTGAGATACTGAATACTCTGGGTGTGGAGATAGAAGTATTAACTTTCTGGACCATTTTTTGACAAAGGAGGAGTTTTGCTTTTGTCTTTGCAGAGATGCTCTATCCCTCAGAGACTCTCATGCAAGAAACGAGCATGACAACCAGTGGAACTTTTTTTTTGTGCTGATGAGGTCTTCAGGGATTCAAAATACAGAATCAGACGAAAAGTGCTGAGAGGGTCCTGTGAGATGGCCAAAGAGAAAACAGTGAGTCTTCTCAGCAGTTTGTTACTTCCCAGGAGTTTTTCTCTTCACAGTTCACCACAGTTTTGCTAAAAGCTCATCCTATTAAGTTGAGCGATTAAACACACACACGCACAGATCCCACTGTATTAAGTGGGGGGAGGCTAAGGAATATCCTTGAATTTGCAAGAACTGCATAAAACAAATTAATGTCTGCAACTGGTGCTCTGCCAGTCTTGATTTCCTTACATCCTAAGGTATAGTGTGGTCTTTCCACCAACAACGTTCCTCAGTTTTCAAGAAAAGGAGACTAATTCCGTGCCATTCTTAACCACCCTCGGCACAACTGGAACATTGGTGCTTCATCAAAAGCTTTGACACCATCTCCACTCGTGGATGTGAAACCATATAAATTTTTCTGTATTTACTATTTACCTACATAGTGACTCAAGATGCAAAGCTACACTTTAGCATTTAATTAATCTCAAGCTGATAAAGTCCAGTATTCTCCTTGATACTACTCTCTCCTTCCTCATTCCCTGCCCATACAAATAGTTACGAAGTTATGACACTTATTTGGTTTTACTTACAGATGAAATCTAACTCACATTTTCAGTTTTAAACAGAACACATGTGAAGCTATTTTGTCTCAGCATGCAACAGCTTCTGTAGACATCTATTCAGCACTGATTTCTTTCAGTTCCTTACTTTTACTGAGAAGTAGAGACCATATCCAAATTATCACAGGTTGGTCCCTTTTCAAGGAATTTCATATATTCATGTCTGGAAAATAGATTGCTGTTGGCATCCACAATCACATATGTGCCTATAAAAGGGATAACACAGGGAGAGATGAGTCAATAAGACTCACTGCTGACCTGCAGATGATTTCTACGAGATCAAGGATCTTCTAGAACTCTGAAGTCATTAGCTAAAAGTTTTATAAAGGCTACCTGGAAAACAAAGCAGCATAAAAGCCCAGCAGAATTCTCAGTGGGAAGAGAGCTTTGAGAGCATGAGAAACCTTTACTGGAAATTATCAGTTCGAGCAGCCACTGGTTGCTAAGGCTGCAGTTTGGCCTTAGGCTGATTTAATGTCTATCTGCTGCTGAACAGGGTGGCCTCAAGCTAAATGACTCACCTGCAGCCTCACAAGAAGTGGTGGTGTATGTGAAATGTGGAGAAGGTGGAAGACAACTTTCCACTTGCAACTGGCTGTTTAGGAGCACTCCGGTGTTAATGTAAGGTATGCTTTTGGTCTCTCAGAGGAAGAGCACAAGGAAGTAAGAAATATCTTTAGAAAAGAAATGGAAACCTTGCACAGTCTCTTGGAAAAGCACAGCGTAGTTCTTGAATGTCAGTTCTTGCAACATTTCTTAGGCTTCAAAATATTTCGTACTTTCCTTTAAAGTCTAGTTTCTCTAACCCCCCTGAGAATTTTAGCTGCCTTTATTTTTAAATGCAAATTTCTGTCTTTTACACTGGTGATATTCCCCAAACATCCTACCAGTAAATTCAAATAGCTCAGAAATCTGAAAGGTAATCCAACTGAATCTAATGTAAAATGGTCTTTAAAATCCCCAAATAGCTTGCAGTTCTGGGGGGCTTGATTCTCACATTATATTAGAAATTATTCTTTGTATGGCTTAAACCACAATGAGGAGGAGGAGACAGAGATTCAGAACAGGAGAAGCAGATGCTGGACCAAAAGAAGGCAAGGAGCATCCCCATGTCAGATGGTCTGGATGAGGAAGCAGGGGCAGTGAACCGAATCATTTCAGTTTCTATTATACAATATTTCTATTATGCAAGAGACTAAAGTGAGCCCCATTAATAGAGTTCCTAATTCTAGTGCCCTTTCTAATCATATTTATTTTCTTCTCCCCTCAGTTCACAATTGATGTAAGTATATTAACACTAATGAAGCTACTCCTGGTATGCTCTAGTGCAGCTAAGCAAGAATTAGCTCTTTATCTTAGACCTGTAATATCATCTTTTGGGAGGTTAGCTGTAGAACCTTTGTGGGGAAAGGGTCATTGGTCATTATAACATCATGAGGTTAAACCTGAGGCAGCCTAGGGATGCCTCCAGCTGACCACTCTTCATAAGTTGTTTTACTGAAGGGACCTTAGGATTCCACAATGGCAAAAATCAACAATAAAAGAAAAAAATTAAAACCCCAACAAACTAGTGGGAGAGGTAATGGATGTATTTAATTTTAAGTGCTTCTGTGACTTTCTAAGATCTGACTTCTACTTGAGACAAATGAATCTCGAAGTGTGCACTTCTCAAGGAAGATCTGGGTCCATGACAGCTTTCTACATAGGGGACCTATCTCAACAGGACTTGTTTTGAAAAAGGATTTGGGGATGTAGAGCTAGGAGTCCCAAGGCTTACTTACACATTTGAAAGAAATAATCCATTTTCTTACTAGCGTGCTGAATCAGAAGAATGCTGCATGTCCGATTTGTATGAGAAGGCACACTGGCATTACTGTAAGTGTAAATGGGTATTGCTCATTATAAGCAGTCAGAAGCAGAAATTGTGAGTGAAATATTCTATTTCTCTTCCTGTCGCACAAAATTATAAGAGGCAACATTTCAATGATTAGAATTAGATTCTTTAGAAAAAGTCATGATCTAAATCCTACCAGATGGAGGGCTTGAGTTGGCAGAGTATCCTACAACATTTTAAGTCCTTTTTTGACTTGGACTAGAATATCCTGCATCTTTCATGAAAAGCTTTGAGATGCTTACTTACAGAAAAGACCACACAGAACAGCAGAGGAGCAACATACAAGCTGGCTAATTTCTGTCATCCATGACTTCTGCTAAAGAAATAATTAATTTTCAGGCTAGGAGAGTGTAAGACATTTTAAGTCTGTACAATAACAGCAGCAACCTTTAAATCACTAAATATTTGCAGAACTTCTCGCAAATATACTCTTCTGGCTACAGTGATTACCTGCCTACTGAAATGTTTGCATACTTGCCTGTTTTTAGTATCACCCTCTGTCTGCTCAGTGGAACACAATGTTAAATAATTTTTCAGTGTAATCTTGTAAAGGACAATTGCTGTTTGAGCTACAGCAACTAAAACTGAGCTTAATTAGAGAGGAAGAAAAAGGAAGGGCAGCCCAGGGCTGAACAAGAAATAACTCCATGGGAACATTTGCCATTATAGCAACTGTCAGACTGGTAACAGAGAGGGCCTCCAAGGTTGGTTTCAAGGTGAGATCCTCAACGCTCTACAAAGAAGAAGCATGTGAGGTGGGTCCTGCCCGCAGCCAGGTTGTGCTTGGTCCGTTATCAAGTTGTCAGCACAATCATACAAGTGAAATATCAAACATGGATGGAGGGCAAGAGTATCTGCACATAGCTTCTCTGGAAGGCTTCTTTCCAGAGCTCTCCAGATGTTGATTTGTGTGTTTGTGTTTATTTTCCCAAATCCAACATCAACAATGCTTATTCTGCTCTACTCACGTTGCAGCAGGTAGCAGTACAACCAGTATCCTTCTGCAACATACAGAGCTGTTGCAAAAAGTAAGGGGAGCTCTGCAGAGCTTTCTTCAATGTATTTTCTCTTCTATCAACTGTACCTACACTTGATAGTGTGGATTAAATGACAGAGTCCCACTTCTCAAACCCTATTTGCTCAACAGGCATTCACTCACATTTTTGCTCCTTGGTTACAGCTCTGATTGTGCCTTTTGTGTTTGAGATTGCTGGACAGTAACCTTCTTGTGACAAATCAATTCATGACGACATTCTTGGAGTACAGTTTACCTTGCAAATTACTGCATTAGAGCATATTATGCCAAATTAAATAAATAGACCATACTTCCAATTTCTTTAAACCTTGTGCAGTTGTGAACACTTATACAAAGTGGATATTAAATGCCATTTTGTTCTGGCATCCAAATCGCTTCATAAAGTTGAAATGCAGAGATTTCTGCCTCCAATACTGGTGCCTTAGGAGTTTTCATGTACATTTATTCTGCTAAAACATTTTTGCATGCTCCTTACACATGCAATATCCTTTCACTCTTCAGTCTACCTCTTATTACCACTGCTGACATGCGTTTTTCGTTAGTCAAATGCTATTTCTGAACACAGGGTTCTTTATCTGTTATACCATGCAGATGGGGAATTAGAGATTAATAATGATATGCCAGCTGAAGCTTTTTTGATTCATAATTCAGCATAGCTTTTGGTTCATGCCCACATGCATGCCTTAAAATGTTACGCGCTTATAAAATACTTGGGGGCTAATGTTAATGGAAAGGGCTGGAGACATGGAATAAATGTAGACTGAGTTCCCATCAAGGTATATGGTTGCATTTTAGAAGCAACAGAATTTTACCTTCATTTAAAAATGTATCTTCATCTAAAATCTGCACATAGAGGGTTTCAGTGTTATTATCCTTAGAGAAACTGTCCCTGATGCTGCTTTTTTGTCCATGATTTATAGTAGCCTATGTTGCAGATGTCTTATTCGGAGACAGATATGCTGGAACAACAGCATCAAACAAGTTCTGAAGCAGTGATGAAATACACCCTCTGATGATGCATAATCTACATCAAAATAAATAAGCAACAGAATAGCCTCAAATGCTGAATATTTTAAAGAAATTAAGTATATGGCTTGGCAGAAAGGCAACAAAGGGATATGCTTATCAGTGAGAGCAGATATAGGGTGCAGTAAACACAAATTACATACTTAATATTTAATTTTTGTAACTTTGCCTTATACATTACTTTCAAATCAAGTGTTTCCAAAGCAGAACTTTAGCTAAAGTACCACAGCAGGACTCAAACAGCAGAGATACCATAAATGGTTTTCTCTCTTTTCCCTCCCCCCCGCCTTGTATTACAGTGTAGCATCTTTCTGCACAGTGAAACATCTTGTCACATAAGGGAACGTAGAGGAGCAACAGAACCTTTCTGCTGTGCCTTCAGATGTGCATGCTGAGCAGCACGCAGATTGTTCTCAGAGTTTGGCAGTGGTGCTGGTAACGCACTCAGCACTCTCACGTTACCCTTGTTCTGAGAATACTTCAAACCAAAGTTTGTTCCGAGTATTAAATTGGCCTTGAGATGAAACAGCTGTCTGAGTTTCCTTGGAGGGAAGCCAACTGACTATTAAGGAAGGCATTGGATATCCTAAGCAATATTCCTGATTTTGTCCTTTCATCTAGTGTCCCATGACAGAAAATGATCTCTTTGGGGAAGCTATCTTGCAGTTTATGAATGTATTAGAGGTGCTAGTTAAACAGCTTCTCCTCTTTCTCTTAGCTCAACAGTCTTTGTTCCCATTTTTAAAGCATTTTTAAAAGCCTCTCAATAACAGCAACCTCAAAAGCTTTAGCCAAGGACTGTGCAAATATCATATTCTCAGAGTATCCAAATAACCTAAACACTACCATAATATTAAAAAAAAAAAAAAAAAGGCAAAGAGCCACATGTAATTAAGAACCAGGCATATTGCAGTAGCTCTGATGTCAGCATCAGCTGGCGAAGCGAGGCATGTGTTCCCATGGCACACGACGCCAGATGACAGCACTATCTCCCACCCACTTCACTCAACTCTTACGACAACCGGATTATTTAGTCTGGACTTCTTTTGATAATAAAATCCACAAGTACAAATCAAGGTTGTGAGGTAAAACACTTCCTTTTTGTTAGAGAAAAATGTAAACATGCATGAGACTTTGTTCAGAAATGTTGACCCTTTGTACTTTTCTTCAGATTCAGACTAAAATCCCATTTCAAATGATTGCAATCTCTAGTGAGACAGAACTGCTGTCCTCTTCACAACTTCCTGCAGCTGATTCAACAAGTCATTACACGTGATGGCAACAGTTTTGAAAAAGGCAGGTTGAGATACCATGATGATTCTCTCACCATGTTGGAATTAAAACATTCTTTCAACAAATTCAGTTTAGTGTTTATTCAAATCTAGAGATCAGTGGGTTTTCTTAATATGCAATGCCTCTGAGTATCGTATACCATCATAAAAGAGAAAATTCCTGTAAGCTGTGTGCTTGATACTCTAATGAAGATATTAACCTTTCAAGAGGAAAAAAAACCCCAACACCCTAGTTTCCCCTACCCAAGCTTCCCTCAAGAATCCACTTAATCATATTTTGAAGTCTAATAGGTTTTAGGAGCTATAACAGTATTCTAGGTTGCAGCAATGGAAAGGAATGGATTATTCTAACCTTTAACAGGAGCGAACATGAAAGGCAATTAATATGTGAGGCTTTCTGAGGTTGGAGATTAAATCCTATCTCCCTTGAAGTCTATAGTTTCAGCTTCTATTGAGATTGCACAGCAAGGATTGCACTCCAGCTCTTGTTTCTCTTCCTACAATAAGAAGCCTGGAGTTACAGTATCACCAAATAAACTGTCTCCACACACAGGAAAAAAAAAAAAAAAATCCCAGTTGTACAATACATAGTGAATAGGAGGTAAAAGCTTAACACAGAAACGTCCCTGTCCTGAGTTTTGCAACAGATCAGATTAGATTATCACCATGGTTCTTCTGGTTTTAGATGTAACCCATGAACAGAGAAATCTACTCACACAACAGTCCCTGGAGGGTTAGAGTACAGGTGCTACTGAACTCCTGTAACAGCAGAACAAATAATATGCAAATAGCCATTTTGAAAACCTTGCTCCAATACATGTTTTACTTCCCACCAAAGGGCACTTCTCAGTAGTGGTTTTGACCAAGGAGACTTTGGTGATAACTTTGATTATTCTTTTTCAGAGTAAATTCTTCTGCTCTTGGCAGTAACCTGAAATTGCCAGTGTTCACTTGATTGCAAAGTTTCCATCACTTCAGTGTATGCATTACAGAATGCCTAGAATGGGAGCTGGTAAGAAAGATGGGAGGGAAAGCACTGGTGAGAATCTGGTATGGAGCAGAGGGATGGTTCTTCTTTCTGGGCTTGGGTCTCAGAAACAGAGGGAAAGCGTCAAACTAGAGAATATTTAAGTCCCTGTTAAACCACATTTTCAGAAGTGGAATTGGGGGGCCATTTTTAGCACTATGAGATATTTTCCAGCATGTTGTTGACTACAGTCAACAACAAATTTGTCTTCTATTTTGTTAAGTAATTCAAGTCTTGTTTTTTACATAGCACCATTTTGCAATAGGGTCTGATATTTTTCCTATTCAAGTCACTAGAAGTTTATGACCAACTTAAAAAGCAACAAGAGCAAGCCCTTGATTATAGATATACAAAACCATGACCTATTGTACCTACAGAGATGCTTCTGGAATAAATGTATTTATCTCTGTCTGTTTCAGATATATCTTGAGCATTTGCATCTCATTTTGATCCTTCCCATTGCATCTGGGTTGAAGCACTGCTGCATCTACTTTGAATTAGATTCTTTACAACCCAGAATTGCCAGAATTTTTAAGAGTTCTGCGACCAGAGTTTGGAAGAGGCCAAAGTCAGACCTCCAGAACTCCATGGTAGTGGTTCTGGACTGTTTCTTCTCTGCTGTGTTGTATTTCCAGAAGATGTCTGGTAAGTTGAAGTCCCCCACAAGAATGAGGGGTGGTGATTTTGATACTTCTGCCAGCCACCTATAGGACACTTCATCAACTCTTCATCCTGGTTGGGTGGTCTATAACAGACTCCCAACCAGGATGAAGATGCACTTGAGATGAGCTATTGATTTCACCCCTCACATTGGCGTGTCACCCTTAGGCTCATCTCTAGTAAGCCTGATTTCATCCCCTTTCCCTTTCAAGGATAATTTAAAGGCCTCTCAATGAGACCTACGAACTCATGAGCAAGAACCCTTCTCCCTCTTTGAGACAGCTGAACTCTCTCTGTTGCCAGCAGACCCAGTGCCCTGTAAATCTCCCTGGGATCTAAAAAGCCATAATTCTGCCAATGGCACCTTCCTCTGAGCCAAGTGTTAATCTGGTGTGTTCTCCTGACCCTTTCAGTGTTCTTCCTGCCACTGAAGGGATTGAGGAAAACACGACCTGTGCTCCTGATCCTTCAGCCAATCTGCTCAATGCCCTTTTTAATTGCTTTTGTACTTCTGTCTGCAATCTCATCACTTCCAACCTACATTACCAGCAAGGGGTAATAATCTGATGGCTGTACCAGAACAGTGAGTTTCCTGGTAACATCTCTGACCCAGGCCCCATGGAGGCAGCACTGCCCTGTGGGATGGATCCATCTGGTTCACTCAGAAAGGAATCACCTTCAACAGTGACCCTCCTTTTTTTTTCTCTTAACCCAAATAGGCCTAATGTGTGGGGTGGGCTGACTTTGATCTGCATCATTTCTCTGGCCTTCATGTTCCAGTGCCCCAAACCTGCGGTGCAGGGGCAACTGAGAAGGTAAGGGAGGTCAGGAGAGGATTCGCCTGCCCCCTCCCTGCCCCGTGCAGGGACCCGTTTCCATTCCTCCCTGTTTCTCAGGCCCTCTCCTTCTGCCTAGTGGCGAGAGGGGACAGGATCACCTCTGCTTTTTGTGGAGGCTCCATCTGCTGCCCCTGCCTCAGCGTATGGCCCCACCGATCCATCGCCTCTCACACTCCCTGATGCTCCTTCACCTTTCAAAATCCTCTCTGAGCTCTGCCCCCAGGCTGAGCAGATCACTCACCTGGTCGCACCGCACACAGGGGTTGTCTCCGTTGCCCTCCAGTACGAGTGCCAGGCTCGGGCGTTCCCTGCAGCCGGACACCTGGACAGCTGCACGTTTGTGCGAGAGCCCCGCCTGGGCCTCCCAGTTCCTGCTGGCGACGGCCTCCCTGGCCGGGTCCGTCTGGGGGGATCTCAAAGGCGCTGTCCTCGTGACCGCAGCGGGTTTGGTTCTCAGGCGAGTGCCGCCCCTTTCCGGAGATGCCCGGGCACTCCGCCGCTGCTGCCAGTGGCGGGACGCGGGACCCACCTGTGGGCGCTGCCCCGGGTCGGCTGCGCTCCCACGAGCGAAAGAGTCAAGGCCACCTGGCCGCTCGCGCTCCGAGCGCCACTTCCGCTTTGGCCGCGTTTAAATCTCCCGCGGTTGCCCCGGCAACGCCCCCGCCACGTCGCTGTCTCCGCCTCGCGCGCGGGAGCCGCCGGCTGCCGGCGGGTCTCCCGTTCGAACCGGGTGTCTCTGGCTCCGGGGACCCGCTGCCCGCCTCAGACACTCAGCGCTCGGCCACGGAGCTGGCTGCGGCCGCTGCCTCGCCGTCCGCGGTCTGCCCCAGCCAATTAATTTTATTTATAAAAAAAGTGATGCCATCTTGCAGCTGACAATCTCAATATGTAAAAATTAGCCCAACAAAAAAC
>JAAGNO010006654.1:63037-76514 GCA_033439905.1 Ceryle rudis | reverse complement strand
AAACCCAACAAAAACAAAAAAAACCCCACCCACAAACTATCAAACCCAGTCCCCCTTGATGGTAATTACGTCATCGTCACCACTGATGCTGTGGAGCAGGCACTGGGAGAGTCCCAGAATGGCCCAGCAGCAGATGGGGACTGTTCAGGAGCTGGATTCTGGTGCTGCATTCAGGAACACACAGATCAGGATCGAAGGCAGAGCAGAGTCCTCCTTGGATGGTGTAAGAAGCCAGAACACGACCTGAGCTGAGCAGGGCCCAGCAAAGCAGGGTGAGACCCTCCTGATCCCTCAGCTTTTTACTGAATATGCTGTATATGGGCTGGAATCCCTTGGGGGCCAGTGTGGGGTCGCCTGTCCTGGCCACTCCATATCCAGCAGTGGCCTTGTTCTGCACCCCAACCCTCAGTACTGACTCCCAACGTGGGGGGGTTCTCACTGCTGGGAGCAGCCACTGCCTGTGCAAAGAGCTGCTGCCTTCAGACAGGGCAGGGACTGAGAAGAACTGAGCTGAAAAGTCAAATCACTGAGCAGAGTTCATTCTGTTCTCGCTCAAACCAGGACAGTGCATAGATGTGTGCTTATATTTATTTTATTTTTTTTTTACTGAAAGATTTTCCATTTCTGTGCCTGCCTCTATGGCTGTTAAAGCCACACTTGGAATCACGACATCATTGGGCTGGCTGGGAGCTGGTGCTGCAGCCTCCGTGGCGATGGGCAAGGAACAAACGACTATAAACGCCCCACCTTTAAACTGAAGATGAGTAACAAGGTAAATTTATTTTTGTTTTTAAGTTTTTATATATAATGTTTCCATATGTTTTGTTTGGAACTCTTGCAAAGAACTAAAAGACTAAAACATCCATCAAAATCAGCAGCACATACAGTGACCAACCTCTTCAGCCTCCTGATCATCACTGGGGAGCAGCTTGTGCAATGAGGTGCTGGTGACAGACCTGACATGTAACGTGACATCTAGAGACTATCGAAATGTGCTGATGCTTCTGCATTAAGCATCTTTCACCTTGCAGGTGGGGGGGTGGGTGGGGGGTTGTGTATTTTTAGCTCCAGGTATTATTCAGAGGCTTTAAAGGTTGATCTTAGAGGGGACAGCACAGGATTAGCTAAAAGCCAGACACGAGTGTTCTTGTAATGACAGCTATCATACTATGTGTCACTTGCAAATGGAAGTGTGGCTAAAAATACACAGCAATGGGATAAAAATATACTGTGCAAAAATTACAGAGCTAATGGAAACATCCAATAAAACTATGGTAGGGCATTGTCGTGTTTCTACAGCAGGATTACCTTCATCAGAAGATAAAGAATCATTCCCTTTAATAGAGTTCTGAGATGTCTCTAATGCCCTGCAAAAGGGACTCTCTCCTGGCTGTGGAGGGCTGCAGGGTGGCATTACAGCTCCAGGACATCTCTCAGGAACCAGCTGATATTAACCTGATGGCATCCTACAGGTTTCTCTGAGACCTGTGGCAATGAACACAACCAGGTCAGATCTTAACCCAACCCAGTCAAGACTCCCACCAACGCTGTTTGCACTCGCACACTCCTCCTGCGAGCAAGCAGAGCTCCTGAGGCAGACGCACCTCGATACAGAGGTTTTATGAGTCTATTACTACCTGGCCGGGCTCATATGGTCCCTAATGTCCATATATCTACCAGCCAGTAAAGCAGTGGTATTTAATTTACTGAGGATTGCTTTTTATTTATTTATTTATTTAATAAATAAAATAATCACTTGTTGGAGAAACTCAGAGCTGCTAAGTTTTGCTAATTTGTTTTTCAACTACTCAGGACAGATTCTTCGTGTATCTGTCCCGTGGGATTTAGCAAGGAAAAGCTGCCTCCAGGCACATCTCTTTACATTCAGACCCGGTGGTGGACAGAGCAGTAGAGGGCACTCTCATCCCATGCAGACAAAAAAAAGATTATCAGCAGAAATCCCTCCTGAAGTGTTTTTCAGTAGGCAGAGGGAAAAATATTGCAAAGGGGAAAATATTGCAAAGAGAATAGTGGTAGAAAAACCCCTCAAACTCCAATTTATCTGCTATGAAAACCTCTTGTTTTATACATGCCTGACCCCCAGCCCGGGGCCAGGGTGGAGGGATGCACGTTGGATCGGAGGGATGAAACGGAGAAGATTCAAGAGTCCTTAAATAATGACGGGGTGCTGCCCACTGAGCCCGCTGCCTGTGTTTCAGCGTTTCCCCAATTCTGAAAGGCCTTCCTAACAAATACCTATTAGAAAAGAACAGTTAGAGCTGGAGCTGGCACAGCATTGTATGTCATCACCAAACTGGCCTTTTAGCACCTGAAGCGGGAAACTGCAGGGAATTTGTCACTGCTTACTTCTGTTTGTTACCGGACATAAGCACTAGGAAAAGCTCTACTTCTCCTTGTTCATCACTCAACTCCCCCCCAAGTTTTATCATACCCTGAGTTTCCTGCATTCAAAAAAATCATTCGCCAGGTCTGACCATTTTCTGCAGCAGAGATGAATTAAAAAGCACAATCGTGCTGCAACAGCACTTGGGTGCCTTGCGCTTCCTTGGACCCATTCACTCCTTGCGTCGGGTTGTACAGCTCATGGTGAAATGACCATCCCCTTGCCGTGTGTTCGTGGAGCACCCACGAGGTTTTCAAGGTGCTCTGGCAAGTACCAGAGAAAGCAAAATGGCTCTCTTGCACCAAACCAAGTAACTAACAGGGAGGAGAAAAACTGGACAAGCTGTGTGAGAGCTAAGTTATGAACCCAGCTATTAACAGCATCGTGATCATAGTGATCTTATTAGCTGGTGACCTTTGGAGCAGAGCATTCCCTGGAGGTGCCAAGCTGTCAGTCACTACCCTTTGCTCCTCTAACAAGGCTTCTCCGTGCCTGGGGAGGACGGGACACATGCCAGACAGCAGTGGCCATTTCTGGGTGATCCTCCCCAGGGCTCACCTCCACCTCTTTTAAAACCGTTGATCCAGGGGCCAGGAATAGTCCCAGCCATTAATGCTGGAGCACAGCAGATTTTGGAGTGGGATACTGTGAGAGTATTTCTGCTGCTTTGCAAACATCCAGTTCACTCTGAGCTTTTATAGCTTAAAGTGCAGTAATTGTCTCAGGTTAAGATGCTGCACAGTTGATCACCCCTAAGCCGTGCACCTTTTGCATCCTCTTTCTATAGGCAAGAACATCCTACAGCCCCTTTTCTGCTAGTGAGACCAAGAACATATTCCTCAAGGTGGAGACAATTCCAAGGCACTTGGTCACATTACAGTTAGGAAGATTATGTTATCTAAGTTTAGACTTAGAGGTCCTTTCCAGCCTAAAACATTCTATGATTCTATGATAATGGGGGAAAAAAACCAGAATTGTATTAATTATACAGATCTGAAAATACACACAGGCAAATAGGTCAAACATTGATTTCAGTTATTTGTTGAGGAATCAAATGAATTGATGAATTCCCATTAATCTAAAATATTTTCCATTTGTTTCAATCAACAGCTTGTTTGGTTTACGCAGAAACTGCTGAAACTAGATGAGGCTGCCACCTGGATGAAAGGACAGAGACAGTGACCTTTGCCTAATTATTTTAATTACTTTGAAGCAAGTGAAAGTAAATGGTAAGAAATTCTATTATAATCAAAAGTGTTCTGCTTCCCTCTATTCACTCGATATTCAACTTCAGCACCAAATGCAATTAATATTCTCCTTCTGAATTAGAGGATTTTTAATAATGCATTAAATTATTCCTTTGGGCTCACTGGAAACTTAGAGCATGGACAATGGGTTTTCTTCAGTGCTCATTTACACAAAGCAGCATGTTGATTACCCAGCCAGTATCTGACCAGCATCCTTTATACCTTTACAAATGGAAAACTTGCACTTAATGGTCAATGGTGAGACTGTGACCTTAATTGCAGTGGTCAGTGTGTATCAGTCTGAAGCCTCTTCATCGAATGAAATCAAGAGGGCTCTTACAAATGCTGGAGAGGTGTTTGGAAAATTAATTCCTGATTGCAAAACATATACCCATCTAAAATACTCTTCCTTTCCTTTTATGCAAGAACTAGGTACCAGGGGACAGGTGAGTGGGGGATGCAATCGTGCCTATGCACCAAGTGCCCCTGACTTCCACTGTTACCCTGTGGTCTGACCTCAACTTCCTGCACAGAAACCACTGTTCAAGCCACACAAATAATGCTGTTGAATAACAAACAAACAAACAAAAATCCAGTTAAGAAAAACCCTGTGAATATATACAAAGCATTGATGATGATTTTATTTTCCACAATGATGCTTAAGACTGAAGTTTAAACTGGTTCTGAACCCTGGATAAGTGGGTTCCTGGCAGAATATCCCTGAGTCATTTCTGCCATATCTCAGCGGTCTTGCCGCACACTCTTACTGCTAGGAAGGGAATCTTTCAATTTTTGGACATGATTGTCATTCCTGTCTCAGGCCTGGAAGTGGCACTGACAAAATGGTGCGAGATACTTTAGCTGATTGTTTCCTCTTGGCAGTGAGTATGGAAATGGTGGTGCTGTGATGGTTATTAAAGGAGATCATCGAGCCAACACAACACGTGACTCCTTGGGGCTTTTTTCCTCTCTTGCCCCATTTTCAGGAGGAGACCTGACTATAGTATTTTATCTTTTTTTTCCCCCTCTTCCAGAATACAGAGTAACAAAATGCCCTCTGCCATTTGGCACCTTCTAGTCAGCAAATAAAGCCTTTGCGGTTTTGGATCCAGAGCAGATAAACAGTACTCAGATTCTTGAATTCTGCTCTACGAAGTCATGTGGGACCTTTTTATTCAGCTTCGAGTCTTCACTGTTTGAGCAGCCCCGTGCAACCAGCAGCGAGCCCGGGGCTACAAGACTTGGAGTTAAACCGCAACAGTTTGGGGACAGGGATTTCTGCAGCACAAATGAACTCTGGAGCTCCCTCTGGTGCGGGTCCCTGAGCCAGGGACGAGGATCAGCTATAATGGTTCAGCACCTGCAAGTGCTCTCCAAAGTTTTCTGAGAGCCAGAGCTGCTTGAAAGCTGAGGAGCTGTCAGTTCAAGGAACTTTCTATTTGCTGAAGGAGCAATAGTGCCTGGAGAGATGCAGGACTGGCATCCTGCAGGTCTCCACGTACTGCCCTTCTGGGTACATATGGGCCTCAGGATCTAACATATGTGTGCCAGCCTGGAAGCCTACAGTTCTATTTTATTTCTGCAATATTTTAGCTGGAAGTGTTACATAGAAATATTGCCATCTTTGCAGATACACTGGAGTTGGCAATAACGGAGAGTTATAGCTGCACCTCTTCTTAGATTTCTTGAAAGGCAGACAGCAAAGCTATTTATATCTCAACTCTAAGCCTGTCTATAGACATTTTCAGAATCTTTCAAATTCCATTCCAGCTTTGAGCTACCCTTTAATTTCTTTTCTTTCTTTTATCCTCATGGGATTTCTCAGATTTACTGGACTGTCATGGATATTTGCTTTTGCTCTGTTGTAATTATTACCTTCCCTATATTTTTAGCCCTGGTGGCTCTCTACTGTATGTTACCCACACTAAAAAGGAGCAAACTGTTTTATAAGCCACGCTGTGGAGAAGGTGAATTTTAGGTTTAACAGCAGTGTCAGACCAAAATATTAACCTTATAATCTAATATTAGCTGTACCATCTTGCACTGAGGGTCTGTGCAAGATGAGCATCTCTTCTAAAGCGATACTCTCTATTGAAGTGAAAACATATGGGAACTTGCATAGATGAGATTAAGGTTTTAAACGTATAATCTTCACCCAGCCTTTTCCTGGATTTCAAACAAGCTTCTGGACAGGCATTACTACACTTGTTATAATATCATTACTTTACAGGATGAATATTAAACTGGAAATCTTGTCATTTTTCCTTTTTTTTTTTTATTTCCTTCTTGATGGATTTTGCTTCTTCAGGATTTCCGAGGCTCATGAAAGCTTTGAATACCAAAATCTTTTCAGAAACATGTGATGTTTCACTTCTCTTGGTAAATCTTGAGGACAAGGCTGGCTGCCTCTTGTGAAATAGGAAGGTTAAAGCTGTCCAGGTTTGGAGGAACAGGGTATTTAAGGGAAAGGAGGACCAAGAAAAACCTGAAAAATTGAGTCACTTATTTTTTCTTATTCTCCTCTAAGAAGAATGAGACCTAGAGACTACAATTAATCTTTAAGTCTATTCTGATTTCTCTGCCTATCATTTATTGAAAAGAGAACGTTGTCTTCTATGAATAAAAGTGAAGGTCTAATATAGACTTTAGAAGACTCATCTATAATTTCTGTCATTATGATGCTTGGACCAATATTCATTGTTGCTGGCAGTAATTAGCCAGGAGTATGTATGAGCATTTGTTTAAAAAACACAACAACAAACCCCAACCAAACAAAAACCAAACCCCAAATCAAACACGTTTCTCATCACAAAATGAAACCATGCTCACAGTTCACTTTTTTTTATGCCTTGTAGCCTTTCTGCTTTGCTTTCTTCTCCCTCGGATGAATCATGTGTGACAAAGACGTTGCAATCCCAGAGCTAACAAGTTTCTGCAAGTTTTGTGAAAATGGACAGCCAAGAAGAGAAGAGACTTGTTAACGCCTCCGCAAGGGAAAGAGTGCAGCAGAAATGATGCTTCTTGGGGATCACAAAGCCCAAATGAGAGACTTTCAGACACCCAAATGCTGAGACAAACAACAATTACTGTTGGAGTTTATATCGGAGAACTCTCTCCTCAGGTATGGGTGGTTTTCTTTTTTTTCTGGAGAGCATCTCTGATGTCTGAAGAAGGGATGAAATCATGCTAAAGCTTTGGTTAAATTCTGCTAAGAGGGAAAGACTTCCCCTGCCTGGGCCAGTCTGGCAGAGTGCTGGAACCTTCCCTGCGCAGCAATCAGAGGCTCATTTGATGTGAAGTTCCTTAACACTGTCTTTCCTTACACTCCTATTGCTCTGGGCTGTCTTGTTGGCACAGCTATAACATCCACCATCATTAGCATCCACTTCAGAACTTCAAAAAAGAAATTACTGGTTTTCAAACCAGAGCAATCAGTCCAAGGCTCCCCTCTACCCCTCACCACTGCCTGGGAAGGTTGCTCAAAACTCTGCTCAGCTGCACAACCAAAAGCCCAAGGGACATATTTTCTGAATGTACCTGGACAGATAATGTTGAGCTACAATTGAAAGTACTCCCCGTTATGTAGCATTTCACAGCGAGCAGTCACCAGAAGTAATTCCACATATCCCAGGTTTAATTTCTATAGGCAGTGTAGGACATCTGTGTATGTAGAGATAAAGGACCAGTTCTGGAGGAGCTGAGTCTCTAACTGATTTGCAGAGGGATAGGATGGCCCGTGAGTCCTGTTCTTACCTGTGGTGGTTCTCCTTTGGGAATAGTACTGTGGGGCTGGGTATTTCTGCATTTCACTACCTGGAAGTGACCTACAAGGGCTGCCCCATCCTTGATGGAAGCAGAGAACAGCACATATCTGCTTCTCTGGGCACTCAGAGTTACTCCTCAAGCTCATATCTGATGGGGGAAACTATCCAGTGTAAGATGTTGGAAACAGAGGATCAGAGGCCAAAAAGTGAAAGAATTTGATACACTTGCCCAAGGAAGGACATACATTCGACTTACACATTTCTACTTTATATCAGTCATAGTGCAAAAAGAGCTTGCAAACCAGTCTTGGCTTTTATTAGGTTTGACAGCATTAAGCAGTCAAGGTTCATAGCTGATTTCAGATTCCAAGGAATATTTTAATTCCCGAGAAACAAAAGCACATTACCTCTCAGGAAGAGTAGTGGACATGTCAAACAGCTCAATTTTCCTTATTACCAGAAAGTCATAATGATACCCATGACTGTTCAGAGGTGTCTGAAGACGTGCTCACTGCTCTTTGTTCATTAGATACTCTTACACTCTGAAGCTTTGAATAGCATCTACTTCTTCTGACAGGCTACCATGTACTCATTACCCAAACCAGAGATATGGTTGTACGCTGCTCACGTGAAGACAAGCAAGCAGAGAACAAGGAAGCAAAGATGAGAAACCTTGCCAATGCTTGTAACACATCCCTGCTCTTTCATCAAATTTCTGGTCTGGAGAACTGCCAGAGTACTGAAAGGAACTCGGGAGACATGTAAAGAGTGAGGGGGGAAAAAGGAAGTTAACGCAAAGCTGTTTGTATTGGATTTCCACAAGAATCATCACCGTCTGCCTTAGAAGAGACATGGGCAGAATGTGCACCAAGAGAAGCAGCAAATTTGACCTCACATTGCACCCCCACCCCAGGATATGGATGTCTGTCTCCAGCAGAATAAAGCACCTGGTTTTCCTTTAAAAGGCCAAGTTCCTCATAAAATCACAGAATATAAGGGGTGGAAGTGACCTCAGAAACACTTTGTTCAATCCTCCACTGCAAGGCAGGGCCAGGTCTCCTGCATCACTCCTGGGAGAAGCTCATGAGGACTTGGTTGACAGAGAGGGGTCTGCAGCCTCCCAGACAGGGGATCTCAGCACTAAGCTCTGCTCAGCCATGAAATACTTTCCATAACCAGAATTGCACTTACATAGCTCAAACTCCTTATTTCCATACCTCAGAATTTCATGCCTCAGCAGAAATTCTTATAAGCTAGAACTGACTTGTGGCTTTAACTGCTTAAAATCAGACATCTGCTGAAGCACCATGCTGAGTCTGGGTTCAAATTCATTCCTACATTTCTACTCTTCAGGCTTCTTGCTGCTTTCCCTTCTTCAAATAACTGTGACAACAACGACCTCGAAGTACCCACTGCGGTGTATGACATTTTGATGGAATATGAAGCCTACTGGTCAAGTAGTACAAATTAAATTCATTTCATTCATGGATTTTAATTTACTTCCTACAGAGTGATTTTTTTGCATCCCAGCAAATGCCAAAGTCAATAATGATTGTCATTTCAACCTTTCGGTTCCTGAATCACATCTGCAAATCAAATTGGTTATTGCCGTAAAAAGCATGTGCTGGTTATTTGCTCAGTTCCTGGTACTGTCATTCCCAGCCACACAGGTAACTTGTTCAACCAAATCTTGACTTCAGGAGTGCTAGAGGCTGCACTGTTTTAGGCTGCCTTCCCACCCATCGCCGTGGCTCAGCTCCAGCCTGGGTGTTGTGCCTCACCATGCCAGGCCAGCAGGTCGTTACAGCAGTTTTGAACAAACACTTATGGGTACCTGAGGATGGCCTATCCCATGGTTATCACTATTTAGGGCTACTCCTAGCTGTTTTATGAGCCGCTGTAACTGGGAAGCTCTGAACAGTTCTAACAGAAAGCAGAGCAGGGGAGACCATAACTCCCTCTACAACTCCCTGACAGGAGGTTCTAGTGAGGTGGAGGTCAGTCTCTTCTCCCAGGGAAGAAGGGATAGGACAAAAGGAGATGGCCTCAAGCTGCACCAGCGGAGATTTAGGTTGGATATTAGGAAAAGTTTCTTCCCTGATAGGGATGTCAAGCCCTTGAACAGGCTACCCAGGGCAGTGGTGGAGTGCCCGTCCCTGAAGGGATTTAAAAGCTGTGGAGATGTGGTGCTGAGGAACATGGTTTAGTGATGACCTGGCAATGTTGGGTTAATGGTTGAACCTGATGATTTTAAAGGTCTTTTCCAACTAAAACAATTCTATGATCCTCAGACACCATGTTGCGGGTGCTGAACACACTCTTCAGAGACAGCTTGTGCCAGTAAGGGAGCCGAGGTGCTCCAGCAGCATCTTTGTCCTCTCAGCCTGGCTTTCTTTGCTCTCTCCTTGGCACACGCAACGCAGCCAGGCCCTGAATGCAAAGCTGCACCCACATGTTCTTCACCTCAGTTGCAGCTGGACTCCATCATGGGCTCAAGCCAAGGGGAAAGCTTGTTGATATAAACAATGATCTAGAAAAAATGAAGGGTTCTCAGATGATAAGTAAAGCTAACAAAAGGTGCTTCTGCTGATTTTTCCCTACAAATGATATCTACAGCTGTCAGTCAGTGAAATAAACCGCATTTTTATTCCTTTTTGAACTGTTCAACACGTCTTTTCCCAGTTGAGAGCTTAGGGCTAAAGAAGCACAGTAGGAATTCTTCAGTTTGAATCGTCCTGACTAACTTCAGTCTTCTGAAATCTCTAGGTCTCGTGGCAAATATAAATTATATTCAAGGTCTGTACGCTTTGTTCTCTGGTACAAAGACACATTTGCTGGCATGGAAACCTCTTCTCTCTTCCTCTGCATTCTTTACCAGGCAGCACACTACTACCATGTATCAATTCACAAAATGTTTCAGCACTTAAAATTGATTTCTGTTCAAGTTTCCTTAAAACCCGAGAAAGTACATTGCCAGGTTGTAATGGAGACATTTCAGATTCCCAGCTCTGGCTGCCAGTTGCTTTGCAAGCCCTCGGAGTAGTCTAAATAGGACAGCAGCAAGGACAATTGTCCTTTGCACCAAACCAGGATGATTTGCATAAAAAAGTGTGTGTTAAAGGTTAATCGGGTCACAGGGTAAGATTCTAGACCCTCTGCCTTTTTGATATCAGAATGGCTAATATTATATTATTGAATTGCAAATAGGTAAGAAATTCTTGAATTTAGGGGTGTTGCATCTTTTCTACTTTCCTGTATAATGAAAAGCAGCCAGTGCACTTAAAAACTCTACAACCGTGATTAAAAAGATGACAAATATCCTTTCCATGATTTTTATATCTATATATTATTTTTTAATCTTGTAAGAAATGCCTAAAAATCGCAACCCTTACAAAGCTGCTTCTTTTAGCACACATTCACCTTGGTAAACCTTACAGCTACATCTGCAAAGATGACAGAACATCATAGCTTTTTATTTTTCTTTTTGGCAGGCACAGTGTTCTGCTTTAGGGAGATTCTTAAATAACTTCATCGCATTGCTCATTTTCAGAGCTTGATGCATAAAAGCACAAATCACAAAGCTCAGTTGCATTTAGCTAAAACATTTTCTAAGGCTCTTGAACTTTTCAAGTAATCCAGGCCTGATTTACAGTTTCCTATAAAAGCCAAGCAGCATTTCAAGGTTCCATGTGCATGTGTCACTGGCAAAATGATTCCAGTTTGACTGCAGTTTGCTTCCTCTTGTCACCTTTGAACCCCGATGAGAAAAATACCCATTTGCATTAACTAGTCTGACGTGATGAGAATGGATTGAATCGTTCACCCAAATCTCTCTGCAGCTTCACATTTTTCATTTTCAGGTACCTTTTAATGTTCCTTAACTCACGGCACATGTATCACAATGCCTTTTTTCCCCCCGTGACCTCCCGGGGTAAGGTAGACACGAGACACCCGCACGATTAGTGAAACCCCTGAGCTCTTCTCACCCTGTCCCCAGGGACCAGATTTCCTCAACATTTATGCAAACCAGGTTAACACTGCTAACTCCACTAATTACTTCTGGATTGCACCGATATTGTTTCTGGATCCTGATCTTTACAACATTGATTTGTAGATTTATAGCCCAACCTTTAAAGCAACAACCACAAAAACATTTTGCCAAAGTGCTGATGGCAATCACATACATCAAAATACCGAGATAAATAATTCATTGGTATATCCCCATTTATTTCTCCCAAATGCATCCTAGGCTTTATATCCCCTTCACGACATCCTTAGCATCCTTCAAAAGTGATTAGTGGAGGCTCTCATTTCCCTTCTCTTTGGTCCCAGTAGAGGGCATAATAGATGTCTAACTACCAAAGTTATTAACTTATTGCAATACAACGCAAGTCTGGATCAAGCTCATGGTCTTGTAAAGAATAGAAACAGTTGGGGGGGGGGGGGAATAAAAATCCAGAAATATTTCTCCCCAGGAACTTCTGCAATAGTTTAGTGATTTTATTTTTTTAAATCAAAACTATTTCTTACAGTGAAACATCTCCAACAAACTCCAGTTGTGACCTGTTCTGCATTATTAACTATGTTCTCTGCCTCTGAATTCTGATATAAAATAGCTCCAGGTACAGTATTAAATTGAAAAAATAAATTGTACTAATAAAGCTCTTAGTTCTAATGCTTTTTTTCCCAGCTTTGATAACTCCTAATAAAGCATTCTGTAGCAAAAACTACATCCTGAAAGAAATTAAACTGTGCAATATGCAGAAATCTCAATCTGCCTTATCACACACTTTCTTCTTCTTAATATAGAAGAAAATTAGAGCTGTGTGACATATGCAAGAGGTTAAAGAACATAAAGCAAGGAAAGCAAAGCTTACAATAGGACAAAAATAATGCAGGCTGTGGGATACTTCGTTTCTACATGCGAACATCCCAATAACTAAGTAATAATTAATTACTTGCATTAGAAATTCTTATTTAATTGATAACTGATTGATAATTGATTCTGAATAAATGAGCATGCATTTGTTTTACTTAGCTAATTCCTTTAAGTGGAAGTAGCTGAGTACTTCTGCCCTTTTAGAGTCACATCTTCAGACTTCGTTTGCTAAAATAATTGGTTTAAAGAATTTATTCTTACCTTAAAACACTCTCAGTACCCTATTCAAAGCAGTGTCTTAGGATCCCAGTGAAAGAACTGGAGCATTTCTTCTGCTGCCACTCCCTCAGGAAGAGCAGAGTGCAGGGGATGCACTGGCTGCCTGCTCTGTTCACCGACACCAAACCTGAGCTCAGGTGCTGGTGGGCTCTTCTGAGCCATTCAGATTAGAATCAGAATCACAAAGGTTGGAAAAGATCATTGAGTCCAACCATAATCCCTACTCCACCAAATCATGAAGATACATTCTTAACAGGTATATTTCCACCTAAGGAGAAACTTCTTCACTGTGAGAGTGATGGAGCCCTGGAACAGGCTGCTCAGAGAGGTTGTGAAGTCTCTTTTTCTGGTGAGATTCCAAACACACCTGGACAATGCGATCCTGGGCAACCTGCCCTAGGTGAACCTGCTTTGGCAGGGGGTTTGGACAAGATCATTTCCAGAGGTCCTTCCAGCCTCTACCATTCTGTGTTTAGTAGGTGCACATAAGAGCTAGAGGGTGAATTTCAATGCAAAAGAGGAACAAATTGTAAACAATGCTTTGGTAAGATCTTTTAAATCTTTCCTTCTTTTCAAAAAGTCCTTCCAGAGAGGCAGAAAATTGATTCTTGACGCTAACTGGAAGCTGTCCTGGCATGTTACAGGCATTGTACAAATAGCTGTTGGGTAAATATTCAACATATGCTTAAGAAAAACAAGCAAGACTGCCAAATGTATTAACAGATCCTGAGTGCAATGGTACACTCTGTGGTGAGATTAATGACCTGGGACACAATATCATCCTCCTGAGAAAGTGAAGAAGCACTGAAGTATGAATGCAAAAGAATTGTAATATTTGCATAAACCCTGCTCAGGCTTCATATCATCCTGGGTCAAGGTTTCAGTAGTTTGCAAACACCCACAG
>JAAGNO010006654.1:35876-57657 GCA_033439905.1 Ceryle rudis | reverse complement strand
ATAATTAAAAAAAAAAAAAAAAATCAGAGTCTTCAAGATCTGATGATCTGAAATAACCCTGAAAGAAAAGTGTGGGGGGCAGAAGGATGGCAGTGACAGAAAACTGCAGTGCACCTTCTGCACAGCTCTGCAGCTTATTCTAGTATCACATATATCAAATGGACTCTATAGAAGCTAAAAATATTGGCTATGGGCATAATCTGCCTGTAACAAATGACAAACACCTAACTGCATGAAGCAGTGTGAAGAATTGCAGATGTAGATGGCAATACCTGGCTATACTAAACACGTTTTCCTCTAATGGCATGACACAACATATCTGTATGTGCCCTACTCACATTTATGTCCTCAGCTGCCAGTTTACAACATCAGCTGGAAACTATTTTGGTCCAGCTTCTCTTCCTACAATGCTTCCCTAACTTTCTTCATCTGTCACAGAATATGCCACATTTGGTAAGTGTTACTGGAACAGAATGGTGTATTTTTTAACATAAAGGCACTGGTAAACGAGTGACTTGCTGGAGGCTTTCTTGGCTTTAGGGTTAGGGTGAGTTTTGTAACAATTATCTGTTCTGAAAAATAATTACTTCGTGTCTGTCTTTATTTGAAAAGTTTCAAACGGATAGTAGTGCTCTTGGCATTCCAATAAGCACGTGACATTTCTCAGCTTAACGCTTACTCTTGTAGGGGAAGATAGAGAATTTAATCCATTTTTTACTGACCCATGAAGAGCCTCATTAAAAATGCAGTTTTGTCTTGAATTCATAGAATCGTGAAAAATGGGGCGAGAAAGGATTTTAAAAGGATCTCTTGTCTATTCCTCTGTCCCAAGACACAGTCATTCCTTGAAAGGCTCTGCTTTAACATTCAGGTTAAGTGAGAAAAAGAACAGTGCAAAAAGTTACCCAGGGAAAAATTAGAGATGAGGCCTCAGCAGTGGACAGGCTGTCAAAGAAAGAACAGGAGACGTACAGGCAAGTAAATAATCCAAGGCCAAGTCTCACCAGTAGTAAATTAACTTTGAGTCCATTGCCTCTACACGCCTGTGGTATAGAAACCGTGCAGTGCCCTCACAGCTGATGTTTGTCTTGTACCACAAATACCAAGTCTACCAAAACTAAGTAGCTTTTGCCAAGATCTTTGCAGTATGGCCAGTATGCTAGGCAGGAGAGTGCCTATCAATGGTATTGTGTCAACAAAGGAGACCAAGTTTTGGAGGCATAACACATTTTCTTTAAAAGTCTTAAATTGCATAGAATCAGAGAATGGTTTTGGTTGAAAGGGACCTTTGAAGATCACCTAGTCCAAATCTCCCACCATGGTCAGAGACATCTTTCACTACAGCAGGTTGCTCAAAGCCCTGTCCAACCTGACTTTGAACAGTTTCAGTGTGATGGAACATCCACAATTTCTTCTGGCAACTTGTTTCATCTCCAAGCTTGGTTTGAGATATTAGCAGGGTTGTTTGCAGGGTGGAACTGTTAGTGGCAGAAAGCTGGTCAAAATGCAGCCATGAACAAAACCCAGGTAGAAGTTAAACAGACAGCGTTGTATTGCTTTACTAGCACGTAACCAGTTGTGTGTACCTGCTGGTTCATCCAGCCCTCAGTGCTAAAGTTAAATCTCGGTGCAGCTCAGCACTTAAATACACAATTAGCTTTAAACATCTAACACTTCAAATGTATTCACAAAAATCACACCCAGTTCCTGAACAAATCAATCAAATGTACTATTCCTTTTAAATTCTCAATGTACAAAGAAATAGTAGCTATTAGCCCTGAGGGAATAATCCCAGTAAATCCATCAATCTGAATGTAAGAAGGAGGGATAAAACACTTTCTATGAAAGACACATCAGCAATATCACTCTTGAGCTGGACTGAAGAGCTTTCTCACTACTGTCAGTCCAAGATATTACTTCACACTATAGTCAGAGCCAGCATCCTTTTCAAGCACTACTCATTTAAAAAGTCAAAGAGCACAAAATAATGGGGTATAATGATGCCACCTTTGCACAGGGAAAAAATCTGGAGGCCTCCCCATCTGAATGGCTGGTATCCCTAAACAGAAACTAAGGCATAAAGAAGAAACTCATCAGCAAATTACATTTTACTTAACAACAGTTACTCAGAGTGCATATGAGCCCTCCAGGAGAACAAGCTAATGCAGGATGGCAAGTGATCAGATTGGCCTGTGGTCTGCTAAACTGCTTCTCCTTTTGCTGAACAGTGTGGGCAGGGCTTAAAAGGGAATCGTTATTTCTTGTTTATTACTGTTTTCTTTGGGTTGGGTTTTCTGTTTGTTGAGGGTTTTTGGAGGGGGAAGGGTGGTGTTTGTTCTTTTTAACTGCTCAAGATATAATGTGCTTGTCTTTGTGTATCCAGCCAGAGAGGAATTGCTCTCCCTGGCTGTCTTGCACTGTTCTTTAAAAGGCAGTTCCTTCCAACTTCATTAAGCATTGGGCTCATTTTTTTTCCTCTGCTTTGATGCAGGAAAATTTGTATTGGATAACTTGTTCTACCCAGGCAAATTCTCCTGGCTGTACCACTCTTTTGGCATCTGTATTTTTAGGACAGCAGAAGAGCAGGACGACTCATTAGACAGATACCCAGCAGTACTCTTTGCTCTGTGTCCTGGTCCTCACGTGCCCACCCTGCTTGTGTAGGAGCTGGGACCCCTCGTGTGCTGGCAGGGAGGTTGTGTCAACATGCTTCAGTAAATCCTCAGTCCGGAGAATTTATGGAATTACATCATGATGCACTTGTCCCAAGGCTGGTAATCACTTAAGGAAACAGCCAGCAAAGCACACAACCCTCTCAGTGCAGTTCTTATACTGCAAGTGTATGTCTTTCTTTCACATTGATCAGTATTGGTTATATACAGGGCCCCATCAGAACTGGCAAGTACTCAGCAGTGTGCCAAACTAGAGCACATGCTCTGGGCTGGGCCTTTAGGTGTCTTGTTTTTATCTGATCCCACCAAGAAAAGCCAATTCAATTCATTCTCACAACCAGCAGGAGACTATGGATTTGCAGTCCGTGATGCTTTGTGAGTTCAATGCTAAAAGTCTCCTGCTACAGGGAAAGAAAATATGTAATAAGATTTGAGTAGTTTAATCTGTTTCAGAGAAGCTTTTATCTTTTATGACTATGGACATTATCAGCAGGAGAAAACCAAGCTAGGAGGAGACTTATAAGTCAATGTAGGATATTCTATAAGTTCATGCAAGGAAAAGATGCACACGCTGAAATGAATTAACAGGAGATGCTTCCTCATTCTCCATCACACCCCAAAAGAGGTGCAAATGCAAAGCATCTGTTTCATAGCACCCACCTCTTCAGGGCAATGCGGGCAGTGCTGGTTACAGCTCTCCCTGTGAAAGAGCAGCTACCGAGGTCCCCAAACACAGCCTTGACTCAGAGAAGTGCAAAGGCATCCCTCACTAGGATGAAGACTTTGAATCATTCCTCCAGCAGAGTCTCTGTTTTCCTGTAACTGTGAACATATTATTTCAGGGGAGTAATGGGGTCACTTAGCTATGAAGGGGAGGAATAAAAGCCAAAGGAGCATTGCTGAGCACTTGGTGAAAAACTCCTAACGGAACAGCTCATGCAATGTTTATGCAGCCAACACCAACTGGATTTATAACTCATTTCAGACCAAAGCAGATGTCAAACCTACACAACAAGGTGCCTACAAACTTTATGTCTCCATTCCCCACCTCATTTACCCTGTTTCCTGCAACTTATCACGGAAAGAGTAAGAAAGGTGAGCTTTTCTGTCCTAGACAGTTTCCAGTTTTGTAAGGTTGGCAGGGGCCAGAAATACACAGCAATTCCCTTGCCCAAAAACATCTTCACCAGATCCGATAACGAGCTCATTGGTATGAGAATGCAGCTCTCTGGTCTGTACATGAACAGGCATCTTCTGCAAGAGTAGAGGACTTGTCAGCTTTTACAAGAGACTGATGGAGATCACCATATCACATTCACAAACTTTAGTACTGGGGATAAAATGACGTCATGGCAAAATTAATCCCACTTAAATTAATTAATAGATCCACTTGATAATGATAGTTTTCTTCTTTTAGCAGCAGAAAGTTCTTCTAGTGTAACACTGGCCAGGTTACACGGTCTTTAGTCTTCCTTCAGTAGCATTTATGTCAGCAAATGGGACTTCTGCCAAGTAAAGTCTACACCGGGGTAGGTGTATCAGACTCTGAACGAGCATTTTATTACAAACACACAAAGTAATTTAAGGCAGACTTTATAGTCCCAACACGGTGCTTGAACTTTATGTCCCATTTTCCCCATGTCCGCATAAAAGTATTTTCTTTTGTTAGTTGCTTTGAGACGTGGATGAAAATAAAAATCTAGAGTAAATGTGATTTCTGAATACGGGACATCTGCAGCAGTACTTCCCTGCTCTTCCCTGACACATCTTCTATTGCATTACCACTCTGCGCAAAATCCACTTGTTCATTTATTTATTTTTCCCCTCCAGTCTTTACTTCTAGAATACATGGTTTCAGTGACTCATCTGTTATTAGCACTACATTTTAGATGCTAAGATAAACTTGCCAGTGTTAACACCGCGCAGAAAAGAAGCTGTCATATCTCTGGGATATCTGTACTAATTGTTTGTACACTTAGTCCAAAGAACAAAGTCCACGCTATATGTAGCTGAAGGATGTATTATCACTCACTTTTTCTTATCCTCTCTCCTACTTCCTTTTCCCAGTACAAATCACTAGGAGTTATGGCTCATTAGCATCATGTTAGTTAAAATGAAAGCTGGGTCACCTGGATGCGTCCCTTTCTATAGAAACATGCAGAGCTCAGCCTCTCACAAGGCCAGAAAGAACATTAATTTTAAAACTTCAGAGAGAAGTGGCAGATAAATTAATCTGTGATTTTGAAATAGCTATTTTTGAAACCTGGTACTGATTTCCATACATAAAATAATACACAGGACTGAAGGACATTCACCTGGGGGCAAAATTCTTCTTAGGTGACAGGTGAATTAGGAGTTTGCATTGCCAGTAATCCAATAGCGTTCAGGATTTAAAGGGATTCCCTGCCTTTCAGGGTGATAGTTTCCAGCAGAAAGACATACAGAAAGCAAAAACTAATTTTGCCAATGAAAATCTTCTTCCATGAACGGTCATCCCATTACAGCACCCAGAAACTGGGGCTGGCCACTGACGGGAAGATACATGGGAGCAATCCTTCCTTGTGCATAGCAAGAGAGGTGCATTACTGTTCCAGAATGGATTCTGTAACCTCATAGCTCTGCAAGTCATATCACCTATTTTGGATGGATTAAAGGGCCTTGTTCCTTTCCTAATCCACCAACATTCTCATTCTCCTGCCTAAAATGCTGCAAGCTCCAGGACAGAATCCAACCCAGAATTCAGCCATTCTGTTGTTTCAAGCTACCCCTAGATCCTTGGAGTTCAAGCATGAGACCTACTAGCTGGCTACATATGAAAGCTTTTCTGATACCAGAGATCACCAGACAACACTTCTTCCTTTCCTACTACTGTGGTTAGCAATTCTGGCCCAGCCTTTGAAGCTGAAAGGCAGCCCCTTATCCTTTGCATACCCTGGGATATGGGATATTTCGGAGCTCCACCCAGCATTGTGGTTATCAGATTGCCACCAATCAGACCATGGAATGTCTTGACATCAGCCAAGTCCCCTGAATGCCAAACGAAAAGCAAGTATTTATATGCAAATCTCAAAAGTCTGTGGAGGCACAGAGGACAAAGCAAACAAACCCACATTTGTCTCCTGTCCCAAAGGGTTTAATTTCCCACTCTATAACCAGTTAATAAGCTTTCCCACCATACATCATCCTCGTGTTCAGGTGAAACATGCATTTCTGTGTACTCTGGCTGCCGTCAGTGGGAAACACCATGTCACAGGTAACTCATTCTCCTCTTATACCCCTTATTCACCATCTACAGAGGTTTCTGCTCCACTTCTGTACATACCCACTCTTTATCACATCAGGCAGGAAGGGAAGGCTCTTGCCCTTTCACTCCTTTGAGGAAATTAGTGCCTCAAACTTCCTTCACACAGATGCCATTGCACTGACAAGTGTACTGCCTGTCTGCACCCAAAAGACATGTTTAAGTCCTTGTGAAGCATCACCACCCTTCCCACCAAGTTGACAATGTACCATAAGCATCTCATGCAACCATACATCTGTGGAAATAGCATTGGGCAAAGCAGAGGGGTGAGTAGCTGCTAATGCCAGTTTAAGCAGCACAAACACTGCCTGTGAAACCACAACACTGCCAGGAGGCTTCCCTGCCCATCAAACCTTATACTTCTTGTAGCCAAGAAATTATCAAATGCACTTTGCCTGCGTTTATAGATGTAATTAATGCATGCGGCTCACCACAGACCTTTGATTAAGATCAAGCAAAACAGCAACCAATTAATCTGGATCAGAATGAGCGAACTAGCATTCCAATCTTGTTTTGAAGGAATACCTTGACACCAGCTTGATGGGTCATTAATGAATTTCTGGTAGTCTTTATAGAGCAAAACTCCCAGTGGTGTCTGTGGGAGCTAAGCTGATTGCTAGAGTAACCTCTTTCTCCTAAATGAGCTGCAAAGTCTATTACTATACAGGGGAAAAGTACACAGCACAAAAACACAGGTCCAGTTGATTAACTTCTCAATTTGTGCTAAATAAATTTCTTATCCATGATGTGTAAGATATTCTGCAAGGTGCTGAGAGGGCACCACTACGTTCCAAACTTGAATTCACCCATCTGAGGTAAGGAGATCAACTCATTTGACACCAATTAGCATGTTCAAAGACTCTACAGTGCCGAGACACAGACTCCCAGAGAGTTTTACAGACATCTCAGCTTAGTGTACATTTTTCTTCAACTTCAGGCCCGAGCCATTCTCTACAGATGACTTATCCTGCTTTGATCCACAGCTCACTGCTCGGGAGAATCTGCAAAGCCAGGGTGGTTGACTGGGGCACAGCAGCAATGCCAAGTCAAACATGAAGCCTGCTGTCAGCAAAAGTTCACAAGAGTGTCAGGGGCAGTGAGTGGCCATGAGAACTTGAAAAGACAGTCGGAAAGACATAAGAAGAAATGCCATTTAGCCTTCCAGTGCTGCTGTTATCATTACCACTTATGTTTAATGAGAAAATAGAACTTTGGCTCCTGTATTATACTTGGGAACGCACAATGACATGGGGAGAAAAATCACTGCCCCGAAGATCTTCTACTTTAAGATAAGGAAAGAGGGAAAATTACACAAGCTCTCCAGAAGAAAAGACACTGGAATCATCAATAACAGCAAGAGGTGGTTTCAGCACATGTACTTCTATAGCTTTTATATATAGGTACATATATACATGCAGAGAGCTTAAGCACAGGTATTAAATGAATTATGATTCCTCCACATTTTCATATTAAAATGAAATATGGAACAGAGATTGCTTTCAAAATGGCCTGGGTTGCTTATTCAGTGGCCAGACACACTACAGTGGGAGAAAATACAGAAATTCCTGATAGAAGGAGAAAAAAGAAAGTTGGCACATGAAAAATAAGTCCTTGTAGTAGGCTATAAACCTTCCGCCCAGACAATTTCCCAAACCAGACAATCACAATCTCTACTGAAACCTTCTTCTGGTTCAGAAATTAACCCCAAACTTTGGGGTTGGGTCAGAGTTTTGCTTTAGCTTATCATTTCCAGGTGGAAGACACCAGTAACTCAATCAAAGGAAAACTCCTGATGCTTTTCCCTCTGGTGTGAATCATGGTAATAAACACTATATTTTTTCAGTAGTTCTCTGCAATAGGTTTCTGAAGATTGACTTGTTTCTTCAGAGGGAAGTATCTCTGGCCTAGGTTATCACAGGCACAAATTTTGCTCTCCTGTTCTCACGTGCTTAGGCACAGTCTGAATCACTGGGAATGTATTTTTACTGCTGAAAACCTTCAGCAACTGTCAAAGCCTGTTTCAGTAAAACGTCCTCACATGCTGCTCATAAACATTCAGCCTGTGAAACCAGCCTGAACTAATACAATATGTGTTGGGAAGGGTAAGAGGGACGCAAACCACGACAGTTTACTTCACAGCTTAGACAATTAGGTTGTGCTTTATTTCCACGGAGAAGCTGTTGCAGAATTGGGTGTATTTTAACTAGTGAAACAACCCAGTCTGAGTACGTGGCTCAGTTCCACGTTAGGAGCAGAGTTATGATCACTGACCTGCCTTTGCTTCAAACACTCTATTCCCTGCACTAAAACAAGTCAGCACAAGTGAGCCCCCGACCTTCAATAGCTGCACACCTCCCCTTGCACCTCCCACAATGGGATGCCAAATTCTTTAAAGCTTTGATTCCACCCTATTCCTGGCCAGGGAATGATTGGGTTTTGGTTGTTTGTTTTTTTTTTTGGGGGGGGGGTTTGGTTGGTTGGTTGGTTGTTTCGGTTTTTTGGGTTTTTTTACACTTTCAAGTGAAAGAAGCAAGTAGCTATGGCACAGAGATGCTAGAGTGCTGCCTGGGGGACCACCACACACAAGAACTTAAAATCAAGCTGTATGCTGTCAGAAACTAGCAGCAACTTATGGGCATAGCTTGCTATTAAGAAAGTGAAGTCATCATGAATAGTTAAAAGTCCGTGAGAGTTAGGATGCTTTGAATGCATTTTAAACAGTGTTCTTCCACTCCAACATCCTAACTTGCCCTTTGTTTAACCAGCTAGAACACCACTGCAAATGCTTTATTCTGCTAGAGTGGCTTACGTTGTACAATTTGTTATCGCTGGGATTGCTCCGTTAGCGTGTTATAATTGATGGCATAAAGCTAAAGGAAGATTCTGAAGTCCTGCTAGATTTGTTCTAGTGAGAAATGTTCGCAAAAACTGGAACTCATACATGTAATTGGTACCATTATCTCTTTACCGAGCAGATGCAAAATTTAATAACGTCTCTGTAAAAGCTCTCACAGATCTCACTTATCACCACAGATAATTAAGCACAAATATTCTATTATATTAAGGGAAAAATGCCAGCAAGATATTCTGACTTTTTTTTTTTTTTCTGTAACTAATGAAATCTATTGTGTCCTTAGATTATTCTTACTATTCAGTGCATTGTATTTTTTCTCTCTCTTTTTTTTTTTTTTTTAATACATTTTTACTCCTTTTCATTGTTTCCCTGATAAATCAACATGGTTCTGTTGAATCATTTGTACAGGAAGAAGAAAACAACTAATCCACTGAAAATATTCTGAAACATTATCCTAAAAGTGAGTATCTCACGTGGCATTACAAACTGCGCTCCCTCGTCATCCAATTTTACCTTAGATGTCAAAGGAACCAGTAAGAACAGATCTGAACTTGATAGCCCTGAATGTTGGCAGGAGGGAGCTGGGGGCAACAGACTCCACTGCAGGACAGGTAGGGAGGAGAAGCACAATAGGGCATTTTTATGTCCTCAGGACATATAGACATTTGTCACGTATGTCTCCGGGCTGCAGACAGCTAACACAGAGAGTCTTCCAGACAGGGAGCTCTCCAGGATGAGAGAAAACTGAAAATAATTCTTGAAGTCATCTTTGCCACCCCCCCCGAGCTGCTCCAAGCACTAAGTGCCTTTTCTTCAGGAAGATGTAGAGTAGGGTTAAAAAACATCAGCAAAGACTTCCCATTTCTCATTCCCCTAGAATTAAGAATATTACCTCTGAAATGACTTTTACTATGGTGATGTGATGAGAGGGAAGGGACTATTTTATAAAAATATAAAAGACTATGTCTATTACAGACAATTAATAATGTATACAGTGCTTGCAACATTCATATAACTATAGATTTATAATTCTGCTTCAAAATGAGGAACAATGATAACATTAATTTTTATTAGTGAATGAAGAGAAAGAAATTACTTGGAGGATTTTTATCCAATATGCTTCTGGCTTGCTGAAATTTGAATTACACTAAAAGGGCAAATTTTAAATCAAAATGCTTCTTGGGAATGATGAATTTCAAAGTCCTGTATTTTTTTTTCTAGCCAGAGAACAAAGATTATACCAAATATACCTCTGAGTTGTGTTGCTTGTTATTTGTAATGACTGAAGACTGCTGTGAACAACCCCTGGGGAAGCAGCAGCGCATATTTCACAGGAATAGGTGGCAGCTGAAATAGGTTTATTTCCCCCAAAGAAGTATCCATGCACTTTTCATGAGTGGGAACAAGAGCTGAGTTGTTGTAGGACACTTTCCGCCCCCCAAAAAATTTGTCTTGGTGCTTCTGAATTCCCGTTTGAAAGCCCAGTCTGTATTTATGAATAATAGACATAAAAAAATTAAAGCCTTAGAAATTAACACAGCTTTTCTCTAGCTAAGCACAGCCATCTGGGGAGGCGGCCACACGGATATATGTTGCAGTCCACCGGAAATTTGCACTAGAGAAGACAGGACTAAGTTGGAAGAGCATAAAATCAAGGAACCAGGACTCATACTCTGTAAGTCCTTCCTCCTCCACCTTCCTCTCCATCCATCTTTCTTCCTCCCTGCATTACCTCCTGCTTCATTAATCATCATTCTGCAAAGGAGATTCTCCTGCTCAGCATGTCCAGTGTGAGCAGGAGGAGAAACCTCTGTGACAGGTAAAAGTAGCAGGTCACCTCCCTGCCTTTGAGCCCATCTGCTTCTGACAGCCCTGGCTACACTGAGGGATCACTGGTGCCAGTAAAAGGTGAAAACACAACACCAGCAGGGGCAATTTCAGGTCACTGAGCTAAGTTTTAATCATGTATCTCCCACTAATGTCAGAAAAAATCACATAGCTGAATCCCTGCAAGCTGTTTTGAATATCTGAAAGTTAATTTTACAGTTATTGCTGGGGTAAAGAGAGAGGACTGCCCACTGGCACAGGCACTGACTAATAGAGGCTGGCAGGACAGGAAAGATTAGTGGCTGAAAAAACACATCCCACTCCACTGTGCCCCCCCTCCAAGTATAATGATGCTTTTGGCATCCGACACATTACTGTCACCCCCGGTAGATAACATAAGAGCCTGCACACTGCACAGGCTCCAGCCCAGCTCCCCTCTAGGGAAGGATCAGTGCAAGGATTGCTGTACACAAACACTTTGTTGCCTCTGAAGCACTCGGACAGTTTGTGTCCAGGCTGAGTAGCCGCCTTTAACAGCAGCCCCTGTCTTCCTGAGCTGATTGCCAGGGATGGGAGTATTCCCATCTCTCCTACTATTCCCATCTCTCCTACTATTCCCAGGAAGGACTCAACACCGCATCCTCCTTCCCTCCACCACCCAAAATAGCTCCACTGGCTCATGAACTTCTGAGGCACCTTTTGTCTGGGGCACTGGGCTTTTCTGGAAAGAACAGGTAATGGAAATGTGCCTGCAGACCCTGGTTGCAGTTAATAGTATTTTCCTTTCACTCCCAGATAACAGTTGTAGAGTTGATCTGGAGTGGGGGTCACACTAAACTTTAGGAACCTGTGCCCTTCCACTTCTGAAACTGACTGAAGTCACTGCTGTGCTCCCATCACTGTCACTGCTGGGAGAGGCTCTAACATCCAGGGAACTCTGAAAAAGAAGACAGTGAGCAGAGAGATGACTAGAAACTCTGCATAGAGATGGCTTTCAAAGGCTTTGCATTTCAAAATGACCAGACATCACTGGATCAAGATAAAGAAAGGGTTATATACTAAAGAAAGGAAATATACTACTACAATTAATGAAGTCCCATATAGTTCCTGGGAAGCACTGAGCATCTCGCCCTCTTCCTTGTGCTGATAAGACCAAACACAAAATAAGGACAAATCCGTCTCAGATATCAGTCTTCAACACTTGCTGCAGAAACCATTTAATTAATTGTGCTCTTGGGGTCAATATCAAGTTCTGTTGATAAGCATTTGAGTTCATCCAGAACTGATAGCTGAATCTGTTTGATTTGGTAGTTTTATCTTGTAAACATGGCTCTTGCTGTAGACTCTAAGAACACCTCAGCAATTTCTTTCCTTTTATTTTTTTTTAAGTTTATAGAAGAATTGCACCCATGGCAGTTGAAAACTACCCTTGTTCTTATTTGTACAGTGATATAGTTCCCTTGACAGAAAACGCATCTGGCAAAGAACAGAGCATCTGAGAAGTATTAATGGCTTTTTTCCTAGCTGAAAGAGGGATAAGCCACAAGACTTTGTTTTCCTCTTTACAACAAGACATTCTGAAAGGAGATATATAATTTTTTTGGAGGTATAAATACCTTCAAGAGAAAGGAAACTCTGCCAAAACTGAGGCCTTTTTCTGAATTTCTATAAGAAAATAGAAGTGGTTGGTTATCTGTCATTAGGCCTAGAACAAAAAACCATGAATTAAACCATAAGATTTTGGCCCTTGAGACATCACTTTCAGTAACGAGCCCTCTCACTTCTTCTGGTGCCAGTTTTTTCCTCAGATAGCATCCAGCATCACATCTGATAAACACACCTCACATCACACAGATGATGTTTTCTGGTAAGGCAGTGTGCAGTCGAGCTTGGCTTAGTGCTGGTGTAAATTGGCCACATGTAATGTCATTTCAGTGTGGAACTAATCCAATGAGCTGGAAGTTATAAGAAATCCTTTCATAAGAGGGATTCTTTACTTTTCTTATTCATAGAGATGGAGCCACACTGTGGGAACTGGACAGTCTTCAGGCTACACCAGCTAACCCCCAGTTGCTAATGCTTTGATTTCTGGTGTTGCCCAGCAAATAAGTAACACAGAGCATAAAGTATGAAGGTTTGACAGGTGCTAGAATAGCTTTTAGTGCTACAAGTAGAGCAAAGAGCAAGGCAATTAATTAGCTGTTTAAATACTTTCCATACCAAACCTGCTTTTGTGTCATCAGATAATTCCTCCTGGATGCCCGCTGTGGTAGAGCTGGGTGCATAATTCTAGACCTCAGAAACTAGGAAAAGATGGACAAAACCCACTAGAAAACGTGAAAGTATCCAGGGAAGCAGAAGATTTTAGATGTATGCAGATGTGCAGTGAGAAGGCAACCACAAGGTGTCTGCTCTGATTTTATTTTAAAATCATGACTGCAAGCAAAAGGGAATATTTTTGAGGTAAGTGAACTTCTCACATGATATCTCTTTCCTACTATTCGTGGCCTATTAGAATTTTGGTATAGAATACTGCTTTTTCAAGATCACTTACATGGATAGAATGGGCTGAGTCCTCTCAAGACAGGTACATACCCTTAAATTCCCCAACCATTCCCACCAAGGTGGGAGTCACCAGCCTGGAATATATTGCACAGCTGACAGGATCCCAGCAAAAGCTGAGCTTTCCAGATATCTTGGTGTTCTTTCAGCATGAGCAAAGATCTTTTTAATGAGATATGTCAGGTGCCAAAATCAAGTTATTACTGGTTATAAAACTATTAGCCTGGAAAAGTGTCCAGCCTTTGTGTAGCTTGTTGTTAAATGACCCACTTGAAGTACATCGTTCATCATCCTACAGGAACAGTCTTTGTTACTTGAAACAAAGCTTAGACTTTTAGTATTCATCAAGGATGGAACCCTCCTATAGAAAGTAAGAGCATTTTAATTTGAGGCACTTGGTTATGTGACTTTTGCTTTTCAAGCATGTCACACTACGTGCTGGAAACCCCTGTATCTGGGGGAGTTGCTCTATTAACATACTATAACCTCTTAATAAGGGGGGGAAACAGATCTCTCTCCTCTGATATATTACCAGCTCACTATACTGGACTGAAAAGACTAACAGGACAGAGACCTTCTACCACTACCATGAATTATTTAGCTGCTGGGGTGTAACACATTTATAAGATTGTAATTGGTTTGGTTTTGCCCAAGGGAAGCTGTTTGTCATTACCACATCTGCATTGGCACAAAGAGTATAGCACTGGAGTGCTTTAAAGAAAACTGCATCTCTTTTGAGCTACGGTTCTTGAAGCAATAAGACCTGGGTAGTCCCATCAGCTGCTAGCATCTCCAGAAATAATAAATACTACATTGAATTCTGTTAAAGAGTACTACATGTTCAATGTGACAACAGAATTATTGTGCAGCATCCAGGTGAATTTACACTTCCAGTACGGAAAACAAAGTTAACAACAGTCAATCAGGTAATTTTCTGTTGAGAATTCACTGCTGGTCCAAAGTAAATGGATTCGGCTACAAACCAGGTTACTAATGAGCTCTGAGCACTTTGTAAGGATCACAAGAGCAGGGAGCTCATACTATGTGAGATTGAAAATAACTGATACTCAGGAATTCCACCAGATAAAGGAATCCTTTCCCTTAGGCATGATCCAAGACAGGTAACTTATAGAGCAGGCAGGAAAATTGCCTTTTTGTGCTCATTTTTATGGTGGGGTACATACAGTCACGTATTGGTACGTGCAGGACCCTTTGAGGATTAGAAAATAGATACAGAAACTGTGCAGAACCCTCAATTTTATTTCTCTCCTGCACTGTTTTACATTGTAAAATGACTATTCACACAATTACAGCACGTTGCTTCTTCCTGTTCCAGAATGTTCATTCTCTTTTCACATTTAATATACTGCAATCTATGCACGATCACGCTGAGCAGGGTAATTGAAAATTAAACAGACGGAATTACTCACAACAGCAATATTTAAAATTCAAATAAGTTCCATAACATATGGCATTTATGACCTAGTCTAACAAAGGGTTTTGTTGCTGCTCAGATGAAGCAGGTGCTTTCTCTCTGTACTGCTGGATCTGCACCTGGATTGACCGAGGCACAACTCAAGCTGGCTGCTACGTCAGGGACAGGTCTGGCCAAATAGATTTCATACCAAAATGCTTCATCAATAACCTTAACCTCTTGATAGGCTCTCCAGTGCATCTTGGGTGCTGAAAGGTTTTAAACTGCTCTTTTTAGAGGAAAGACAACATCTCCAAGCAAATTGTTATCAGATTTATGGAACAGCAGCAGACAAGTTTTTTATACATGCATCTATTTAGGCATTATATATTAGGAAGAAGGCTGCACACCTTAAGAAGCAGCGGTGTCAGTGACACTGTCAGACCAAATTTCCTTTTTCTTGCAGGGTACAGAACCTCTCAGGCATTGCCGAGTGTGAGAAGGACTGTTAGGAGACAGCTTAAGTGTCATCTCCAAATATCAAGCAGACAATGTACTACCACAGTCTAATGTTAGATGTCTAATATATGTGCTGACATTTGGAGCAGTGAATGCTTTTATAATGCACGGAGCTTCTAGAGGTGGTTCGGAAAGAAGATCAACTCTTTCCAGCTCCCGATGCAGGGCCCCACCCCTGCTAGTGAAAACATCTCGCTCACAGAGAGTTAAGGGAAGGGTGCTGGGACATCGCAGTCATCTTCGGTGACTACAAAACTGATTTCACAGGTTGGAGATGGAATAGAAGTTTCCCCTGCAGAGTGATCCAGAGCATGGAGTTATTACAGGCTGTAACCTCCCCCAAGGAGATGCTCAAATAAATCTCAGACAACTCTATTTCATGTCTTTTCCTGCAATATCAGAAGCAGGAATACCTATGTAAGAAGGAGGAGCTGACACCAACTAACGTGTTCTGAAGTAATAACTCAATCTTTCCTTGTTTGTACCCTTCAATATATCTCTCCTATATATTTGCTCATTCTAGAGATTATTCAAATAGGGGCTTTGCAATTAAGGTGCTAAGCACGAGTATATGTAGACACACCTTACATATTTTAAAGAAGACACTAGTAAAAGCAATTTCTTACACATGTATAGCCAGGGATTACTTAAAAATATGTTGGAGTGGTCTCTTGTGTTGTGAAAGGTTTTGGCTGAATTAGAGATTGCACTGAGTTATCAAGTTATTTACCATACTGCCCAGTGTTGGGTACACTGCTGCCTGACCATTCATTTCGCAGTAACACAACCAAGACTGCCGGGGGAAGAACCGTAATTTTAGATTCCTGGATTTCATGGGCATGTGGGAATCGATCTAAAGAGTGTTAATTAGTTTCCCCTTTAACGACAGGTAGTATTCCTCTGTCGTTTGTTGCTCCCTTTTTCCAATGCTGTTTGATCTATTTGTGGGAAACTCTTAACATTAATGTTCCTTGGCTGGGAAACAATGAGATGTAGAGTAGAAAACTGATGCTCTTCATTACAGTAATTTTCAACCTGTCTGACAGCAATAGGAATTCAATTACAGTCCTCCAGTGGCAATAAGCTCTGTGCACTAGATCTTAATTGTCCAACCATTAGTTTGCAATTTGCATTTGTACTGCAGTGACAGCTGACTGTTTCCATCGGTAGCAGACATTTATATTGACTAAAAAAAAAATAAAATAATAATATCAGTACATCTAAGCTCAGTGAGGAAACTTTCTGTAAGGATAAAGCCAGTTTATTTACTTAAATCAATAATTCATGGCTCTGGAGGCTGACATAGAGCTTTTCTGTGCTATTCCAAACCAGAGGCACAACTGAGCATTCTAGAGAGGTAGTGAGAGTCAGTATCCATGTTGTTCACATTTGGATTCCCTCTTGCCTTTAAAGAGGTTAAGTGAAATTCAATAGGAAAAGGTTTCCAATATAAACGAGTATGATCTGAACACTACACTTCTGAAGCATCCATGTTATAAATTTGCACACGTGTAAACTCAGATGAGTGGTTTTGAGGTTGCAAACCCTTCATCTCTTGTATGTGGAGGAGGACAGCCCATATATACAGGTCAGATATGCACAGGTATGTGTATAATTCCTCTTAGCACAAAGCCTTTTGTGGGCAGCAGAGGTCAGTCTCTCTCCCCCCCCTCCCCATACACCTGAATTCTGGTTTTGTAAGCATGATATTCTCCTACGGCATTAAGAAGTCCATGCAATCCTTCTGGAAAAAGGAAAGGCAAAGCAGAGGTGAAGGCAGGCAGGGAGAAATGTTGCCACAGCCTGGTCAGAGGGAACAAGCAAGGGGCATATCTGCAGTCCAGACAAGGGTCCCTTTCTGCTGGGGCATCTGCTTGCAGACCCTTCCTGGCAGATGCAACCCATCTTCCCACTGGTGTAGTCACACCAGCCCTCACAGTACCATCAGCTGTGCTATAAAAAGCACTCTAAAAAAAAAAAAAAAAAAACCAAAATAAAAGAGCCACTACACACACCAAGTTTTGTCAGCACAGTGATGTTAGCAATCAGGTAACCAGTTCCCTCCAGGAAGGTTATAGAAATGGCTCGGTAGGTCAGCTCTGGAGCATCCACGAGGGCTTGTCTAATCCTAAAAGGTGTCATAGTCATATGACACGTACTCCATATCTACCCCTTACTTGACCACAGCCAGGTCGAGGTGGGTCTTCATTGATGGCTACAGTCAGAAACTCCTTCTGTCTTAGGAGGAGGTCTTGGCAACAAGGTATTAACTCAAAAGCTACTGGCCTTCAACATCACCCAACCCCTGCCTCCCCCAGTATTTGTTAACACTAATTTAGCAATGATTGCCAAGAAAATGAGGTGAGAAAGCATGACTGTGTTGCTAGGGCAGTACGAGCTGGCAGTGTCAGAGCTACCTCACTGCAATAAGGGAAATTAAAGATGGAGAAAATAAAAGGTCAGGACTGAAATTCAGCAACTGAACAACACGTGGGAATTAGGCAAAATACCTGATCATACGTAACCTTGATTTGACAACTTGCATCAATCTTCACCACTTTCTCTTTTCCCCCACTCTCAAAATGTCATTAAGATCTGGGGAGAATGATGACAACTTGATGTTGTGTCCTGCAGGCAGCTGCCTCACCCTGATAAATTATTGCTACCTCTCACTCCACAAATCACTTCAAGGCATGATGAACAAGAAGGTTATTTTTGTGAGAGGAAATATCAGGGATTTCTATCCAGGGCTAGAAATCCCTTTCCTCCCACAGAAATAACATAGCCTGAGACTAGGAATCATGGGGTGTTATCCAGCACAAACCTCTCAGCCTAAAGATGCAACATGCTTTACCAATCTCCAAGGATATAATTCCGATGGTGTCTACATTTACGTGTTCAGGATTGAGCCTGCTCACGACAACCCGTGGGAAGAAAGTTTCTACTTCGTATGGTTTTCCTGCTGTGGATACTGTTTGTGTTCTTGGTATTTGCGTCAGGTATGTTCTCTGACATCCGAAAGCTAAATATTCATTTGTTATTGGCAGTTTCTGGTTTATGGAAAATGTTGTACCTGCAATAGTAGGAAAAAAAGCATGGAAAAAAAAAAGTAGATTATATATATATAAAATAATTTTTACTTTTCACTCTTAAAATACGTAAGCCCCCCATTATTTTGATTCAGGGTGGTCTAAACCAACCTAGCTTAGCTTGCTAAGCTGAGCCTTGATCACTACAAATAGGAGTTGAATCTGTGCTTTAGAAATGTTAGAGTTTAGCTATGTCATGTGCCTGTTTTCCTTCAAAGGCTGGACAGCCCACAACACTAAGCCAGCACTGATTTCTAAAGCCCAAACCCCACTTTGTTTATGGGATTCTCTCTATTTTAAACTAAGATTTTCTTTGCAATTAGGTTACAAGAATTCAATTAGATCAGCAAACTGGAGGAGTGAAGTGAGGTAATAGCTGTATTTTCAGGGAAGCTTTTCTTACAGAAGACAAATGCTGAGTTGATCATAGTCCAGATCCTGTTGCTCTAGAGAATAAGTTAAGCACTAGCATACTCTGTCCAGAAGGAAGAAAAAAATTATAATAATAAAAAAAAAATCATCAAAACCCACACAACCCCACCATTATTTACCTGGGTGCAAGATAAATAAGCCTCCAGGTAACTGTGTCAGGTTGCAGACTCTACTGGTAAGATATTCTTGACAGTACTAATTATATTTGCACCCTCCTGATAGTTCTTTCCTTACAAAAGCAGCACAGATGTGAATCTTTATGACTGGAACAAGCAGTCTTTCAGATGAGCAATAAGATACTGTATAAACATTATATGAGAGCATTGCAAGCAAACTCAAAACGGTAAAAGCTGCTGTTTTGATCAACCCAATCACTTTGAAAAGGGTAAATCTCTATCAGCCCGAGGTATGTAACATGTCAGATGTATTATCAGCTCTCAGTTGCCTGCTCTGAGCCTGATAATAGCAAGGAGTTGTAATGAGCGTACTGGCAGAAATATTACAAGAAATAAGCTCTAAAAATCAATGGAGCATGTACCCTTCAAGTCAGTCTGGTGAAGTAACACCAAGTGTTATTTCAGGTGTTATTACAGCTTTGTATGCAACATTTATTCAGACTGATTTTTGTAAGATAAGCCTTTTAAGCACTTTTCCCAAGCCCCAAATATACAATCAGTGTTATTATTGAACAAAGCTGGGTTGGATTTGCTTTGTGTTCCTTTAAAAATCATAACTCTATCTCCTTCCTGCTGCAAAGAATGAAAAAAAAAAAAAAAGTCAAAACTGAGGATTACCATTTAAGACAGAAAAACTTGTATCTGTATTTCCTCCTTTGCATAAACAGAACTCTGCCTGACTATGCAGCAAACATTTATCCCAGTGAGCTTTGACTGCAGAAGGCACTATCATGATTCATCACGCATGTATGTTTACTAAATTTTATAAATAGTGGAGAAATAGGCCATAAATACTGCTTTATGTTTTAAATCACTGTTTTGTCTAGTCAAAAATGTCTCTGAAGTAGCAGTGTGAGAAATTCAGATGACGAAAATTAAATGGGCATGTGCTTTCCTTTTATACATCAAACTTAACATTGATGGGACAATAAATCTCTCAAGTGATATGCGTACAACAAAGAATTTCATGATCCAAACTGCAGGAAAAGAGCCAGATTTCAGCATCTTTATCCTGGGCAGACCTCTGAACTGCGTTCAAAGGCACATGGCCTGCCTTTCCCAGACTAGCAGGAAACAAGAAAAGACCAGCTAGACTTTGTCTTACTTGAACAAACTATACTTCAACGGTTTTAACTATTTTTTAAACACAAATCCTGCTTCAGCTGCTGCACTGCAATGCCAAAAGTGAGGCACTTCTTGCCACAGCAGCTGAGGTTTTGCTTCAGGCGGGGCCCCTGCCCAGCATGGAAGCTGCAGAAGGATCGAGGAGGCAGCTGCCTTCTCCTTCCAGGCAGCTCGCCAATCCATCAGGGCTATGCTAATGTGGGAGCAGACAGCACCAGCAGGCGAGAAGATGTTCATTGTAGATTGATTTGGGTTTGTTTGTTTGTTTCTTCCTTCCTCCTCTTTATAAATATACATACAAACAAATACCCAACCTTCACTGTGAACTTGAGGAGTCCAGGGCGGGGGGATGTCAGGGTTTTTCAGCATCCAGGTTGTTTCATTTTTCCTTTGCACCTGAATCACAAAGTGCTTTGTTGTCAGGGTGTTGATGACAAGCTGAAGAAATACCCAGAGAAAACAGCAGGTGATGGACCCACCACAGCGTGGGCACTCGGTTTGTGCCACGACAGTGAACTCTTTGGCCACCAGCCAAACGCATGCCCCAAGACTGAACTGTCGGAGCACAATAGAAGTGTTTCAGTTAGATGCCACCAAACAAAAACAGGTTAAGCCTCATTGAACATTTAAATATAATCATGTCCTACCCTTCAAAGCTCACTCATATTCCCTAGAGGTAAGGGCAAAATCCAAATGCTTATGAGGAGTTTTCTCTGAATGACTTGACTAAACCCTCATGGCTGTACCTATTCTACTGAGGTCCTCTGCTCTCCCCTGCTTCAGTCTGGAAGGGAAACCAAGATGTTTTCACCAGATTGCTCCACTTGAGAAGGGTGAGGAGGTTTGTCTCTATGAAGGAAGGAAATGCCTTCCCCAGACTGGACCATCTACAAGCCAAGAGGATCTGAGTGAAAGTCTCTAGGTTGGCTTTTGGACCTGGAAACCACATTTGTCCTCCATGCCTGCCTGTCTTAGAGCACTTTTCACGTGAGGACCGCATAGAGAAAAAAGACTTTCTGTGATAGGCACTGGTATTGAAGCAGCTGGTGTGAGGTGGGGACAGCTTTACTGATAACGTTAGGAACATGTCCTCTACATAGCAGATGTCCCACACTACAAGTTCTACCCATCCTTTACAGCAAGAAGATGATATACTCTGGGTGTTGGACTCAAGACAGCACATGGAGTGTGCCTGATGGTCCTGTTGAACTGGTCACATTCAAGACAACAATATTCGTGACTCTCCCATGTTGGATGGTAACCTCTAACAAATTTACAGATTCCCAACCTGAATTATTAAAACACTTAATTTTGGATTAAATCTTGAGATCAGTCTTAAAAGACTATAAAAATCTAGGCTTGTCTTAATTTTCCAGAAAAATCTGATGTAATTGCAATATAATTTTCAGTAGTTTACTTCTAAAGATTTAATATATATATAATTAATTATGCAACAAAAGCCATCCTTCTTTTCCTAGATCTCAGAGCTTTGCTATCAATTTGTACATTGACATCACTGAGCAACGCCCAGAAATTCCTGACTGACTGGATGAGATGTTAAAATCGGTAGATGGGTGAGGTAAGCTTAGGATCCCTTGAGAGGAAAAAAGGGAAGCTTGAATTGCCTTTGACTGTAGCTTGCTTCCACAAAACAAAAGAAAAAACAAATAAAAACTAAAGCTGTTTTCCCCCCTATTCACGCTGAGTCTATGATATGGCCCTTGGGCTGTGGTTTCCCCCTGAGGATGAGGCAGTAGAGATACCCCTGACGCTGGACCTGTTGTGCTTGTCTTCTAGCTGTTTGTTGAAC
>JAAGNO010006654.1:4927-35776 GCA_033439905.1 Ceryle rudis | reverse complement strand
ACCTTGAACTTGTAACACCAACAAAAAATTTTAAGTAAAGGTCTTAAATAACACAATAGCTAAGCTTTTATTTAAAGAGATCCCAACAGGGATTAAACGAGAAAAAAAGGAAGCGTAAAATTCCCTTGACTGTTGCCTGGCTCCCCCCCCCCCCCCCAAAATACATTTAATAAGACCCCAGAACTGCAGAGTTTTCTATTTCTTTGTGTCTTTTTCCAATGGCAAGCTTCAGAATCGAGCAAGAGATGCATTCAAATCCCATGTGCTAATACAGAAAATCCAAATGCTCACTGCCTGCCTAGTCTTCAGTAACTGGCTAGCAAAGGCACAGGAGATGGGGCAGAGAAGGATAAAAATCAACAGCTGCTTAAGGGATACAAGACTCAGGAGGAAGCATGGGGAAAGCTGAATAATGCCAAGATTGACTTTTTCTTGTGATAGGATAAACTGATGACTGCTGTTTGGTTATAAAGACAAAGGGCTAACAGAGATGGTCCTCTGACAGAGAGAGTTCCTTTACATCCACTGCAGCCTCCGGCAGTTTTAATCAGTACTCTTGCAGCTTGTCAACTTTTGGTGCCATGGCTTATTTCTGCATGCAATATTTCTTTGTTACTCAAGTGAAGTCACTTGTGTCTTGAAAAATGTATGCTGTGGAAAATACAATGGAGAATAATACATACAACGGGAAGGAGGAGACTTTAATGAACTACATGATATAACTGGTAAGTAGTCTACCAGACCCCAAACGTCAGACCAGCAATGAAATAGCTTTAGGTAGTATAACTAAAATTTTTCCAGCAGCAAATAGAAATCCACTCTTCTTCTCCTACATAATTTTCCTAGAGAAGGAAAGGAAAGAAGTATTTCTGCAAGTGCAGGCACAAATATCTCCTCACCACCAAAGACTGTAATGACTTGGCTTTCCTTCATGGCTGGCTTCCCATCAAATTACCAAGTTAAATTTAATATCTTAATCCTTATCCTGCAGGTGGGTCTAGAGTACATCAAAAACAGAGACTGCCCAATGCTCCAACAGAGACCTGCTTCTCAGTCACAGCACAATTTCAACCAGAAAAGCAAATCTCATCTCAGAGGAGCAAAGCTTTTTCAGGAATGGTCCACGGACAGCAAAGAAAGTCCCACAGGAACTAAGGGCTCCTGGACATCTTCAACAACACCTCCTGCTCTAATGCAGCAGAACCAAATTGCCTGCAGAACACATGGAGCAGGCTGGTCGTTTTAATTGTGTATAACACTGCTGCATATCAAATCCCTCCTTGGGAGAATAGGCTGTGGAAGAGAATGATCCACAGCACCTCATCGGAGCTGGGTGCTCGCAGGAAGGCACAGCACTGCGGTGAAGAACATAAGAAGGACAGGAGAGGAGAGGGACCCAGAGGCACAGTGGGGAAACAGCTTGTCCCTGAGAGAAGGAAAATCCAGTATAACCTGGGGGGTGTTGCTAAATTCAGATTAGGAAGAGGAGCAACAAGGAAAGTCTGCTGTGAATAATCAGTTCTATCTCAGACTTACTGCAACCATTATATATTTTGCTGCCTCTGAGCTTCTCCACTTGCCTGCTTTTCACAATCCCTCTCTATTCCCAGCACAGCACATATCACGACGGATCATGTCAGCAGTCAGAGAGGAATTAGTCTCATTCCCCAGAGCTTTGGTGATAGTTCACCTCATTAGCAGGAGATGGACAAACTGGAGGTAGTTCAGAGAGCCACAAAAATTGAGGCAGATGGAGGGGGACTGACTTATTAGAGAAGATTAAAAGAGCTAAATCTGTGTAGCTTGGTTCAGTGACAGCATCAAGGGAGCACAGACACTAACTATAAAGATTTTTAGAGCATAAAAATGAAAAACGGGCTTTAGATTGTAAGAGGAATGTGTGGAACTAGACCTAGTGAAAGGGAAAAGCAAAGACACTGAAGAAATTGCTCTATCAGTTCAGAGTTACTTTGTACAAAACAAGATTTGCATCCCCTGCAGATATATTTCCCAATTACAGCACAATACACTGATGAATTTTGCCTTCAGAAAAGCCACAATGAAGAATAATTTTAAAAATATGCCTTTGCTCAGTGTTATTTGTTAAAACAGGAGCTGAGCATGGAAATAGAGATCTCTCTTTCGAGGTAAAGAAACAGTATAGTGTGTGTATATATATTTATCATTGGGCATCCTAGCTAAAGGAATTTCTGATTTCCTGACAGACTAAACACTTTACCTCTCACCTGAGGTTTATTTCCTTATTTCAGTGGTTTCAGCTGATCATCCAAACAAATAAAGAAATTCTTAACTCTTTCCACTCCAAGAATTTCTTGTACAATTTCCAAAGGTTTGGATCAAAGCTCTTTTAAACAAAGGGAGAAGCTTGTGTCACTTAGTTTGAGTTAGGCTATAAGGCTGTTTCTTACAAGTTAATCTAAAAATCTAGAGGTGACTGGCAGAGACATTTACCCGCTGACTTTTTTCCTGGAGGCTGGGGCAACTCCATTTTTAACATAAAAGTCTCAGACAAATGATTTTGAAGCGATTACAAAAAGCCAACCTTTGGAATATACATCAAATTCATGGCAAACCTGCGTAATCCAGCATTCATTTTTAGCACATCTGTTATATTCAAGAACGCTACCTCACTATCAGTTTATTGGCCTTTCCCACAGAAGGGTTGTCTGCTTTGCTTTTCCATTTACAAATCGAGACCATTTATTGAGCTTTTAGCAGACTTCTGGCATTAAAACACCGCAGCATATATCATGAAATTGTGATCAAAGGAGACTAGCTCCTCCTAAAGTTTCTTTTCTTCTAATCTTTTCCTCCTCAGGCAAAAACCTGGATGAATAGATAAGTTAGTCCCATGAGATGGATGAAACTTTGATAACAAAGCTTATGCTACTTACACTGATACTCATTCAGATTTTCTAAACCTCATTTATACAGTGTGAGTAAAGAAACACAAGGCTTTACTTTCTTCCAAATATTGAAATATATTCTGTTCACAAACCAAAAGCAAGATTATATCCCACATGGTTTTTTTGATATGTAGGAAAACCCAGCAATAATAACTCCTGTAATGGTTTACAGGGCAGGGTAAGTGTGGAGGTTGGAAAGAGTCTTGTTTCTGACTGTCTACAAAGGTAAGTCAGTAAAATACAGCAAGGCAGTTCAGGATAGTAATTATAACATGTAGCTAAACATCAGTGAAAATATGTTCACAAAGACTATTTGATGTACTTGAATAACACATCCGCCAAGGTGGCCTTGTTGCAGTTTCCCAAGTAATAGGAAGAGGAACATTTCAGGTACCTCTTTGCATCCTTCTGATCTTAGGAGACCTAAAAACTAGTCCAGAAACTGTTATGACTTATTTTTGAGAAAGAGCTGGAAGATTTAATGCTCTTTTAAAGTTGGAGGCACAAGGGACAGAATCATTGGACTTAAAATCCCTGCCAGCATTTTTTAATGAATAAATAAATATGTGCCTTTTTGCTGTTACCATACCAACCTGAGCCAAGGGTGGTATCCCTTTATTCTACATACAGACATGCAGAAAACCCCCATCTGCTAAAAATGATTGAATTAGCTTTTACTAACTAGGTGAAAATGCCTACAAATTGTCTCATGAGTTGTACAAAGGTTTGCTTGAGGAGGAAAGCCACAAGTTGTTTTCTTTGTTGTGGTGGTTGTTTTTCCTGTTTGGGCTTATTTGTGGGGTGGGGGGTGGAAAGGAAACTGTCTAAAGAAGCAAAATGGAGAAGGCTGAAGAAGATTCTTGGTCAGCCTTTGTTTCCTGACCCTGGAGCACTTGAGAGGCCAGGAATAAGCCCCATGTCCTGCACAGTGGCTCTCGGCTGGCTCATGCTCAGCCTCCAGGCTGCAACCACCACCCTAAAGCAAGATAAACAGCTAAACTAGAAGGTTAAAAAGTGTGACAGAAAAACTGCTTCCACCTTTGCATAACAGCAGAGCCCACCCCACTAATATCAGTATTGTCAGGGCTGGTAGCCTTACAGCAGCCCTTTTAAACTACCAGGAGATGTATTTAAGGAACATATTTATTCACAATTAAAAAATAAAATCTATAAGCATATATATAAAGGTATTTATATACCTATATACACATGCATATCCAGTAACTGCGTTACCTAAGTAGCTTCTTGAACAAAACAACCTCTGTTTCTCTGCATACTACAAGTGCCAGAAGCACACCGTGACCCGTAGGGATGGTGTAGATTTCTGTTGGTGTTTTCAATAGCTTTCTGGCTCAGCAGGTTTAGTCTTTGAAGTCTCATCCACAGTATTTCAATATTCTCCGCTGCACATCACCGGGTAGGTAGAGACATCTTTTGCCAGTGTGAAAGATTTGGCCTTAGCATTGGTCTCGCAAAATTTGTGCTGTTTACAGCAGCAGACCTGACCCTTGGCACAAGCGAGAAAAAAGCCACCCCAAGTAAAGAATTTGAAACCCTGGTAAAGAGAAAAAGTAAAACACATAAAAAAAAAACAAAACCAACCCAAAAAAAAAAAAAAAAAAAAAAAAAAAAAGAGAGAGAGAGAGAAAAGAGGGGAAAAAAAGGATAAAAAAAAGGAAGAAAAAGGATAAAAAAATAATATAAAAAAATAATAGAGAAGTGCAGCCCCTGAGGATGCACCCTGAGAACTGTTACTCAGCTGCCAGATACTATCAGCTTCAGCTGGACACAAATCCAGCAGTTTCTTTATCCTGGGGGGGTAGGGTCTTGGGAAAACAAAAAGCAAATTGCTTCTTCCAGGCTCAGATTATCTGCTCGTAAGGAGCGCTGCCATTGTAAGAGGATTTGCACCAATTACATAAAGTATCATATAAAAGAGTGTGCAGAAAATAATAGATTTGAAAGCCAGAAGGTTAATATGCACACCCATTCTGAACGGCTCACTATACTAAATACCCACGTATTAAAACACAGTCAGGATGCCTTGTAAAGACACAAGCCACAATTACATTATGGAAATTATTCCTTGGCAATGAAATACTTAAGAGTTGCTTTCCACACTCATTTAAATGACTAGAGAAGTAACTAGAAAGGCCTATAACCACCAAACTCCATCTTGGTTTTGCAATTACTAAACCCGAGACTGAATCCATCCATAATTTGTTCCTGGCAATCCCAGGGGTGATTGCAGTCTGCCTGCTTTATTGGGCCAACCAGCTCATTCCTATGCAGTAGATGTAAACATTTCCTACATATATCCACTTTAAACTGCTGTTGTAGGTACTCTGCAAACACCTTATGTTCATATACGCAGTTTACAGACCCGTGTATGTTTTCAGCTCAGTGAACACACATTAACTCCTGAAATGGGAAAATATGCTTGGTTTAAGCAAAGAGCATGATTTAGTAGAAATTCCACTTTGCCAGCTTCGTGTAAACACATCCCACGGTGGAAACACGCAGTGCTCGGGTGGCAGAGTTTGGCCATATGTGATTTTATAGCTCTGTGTAACGGAGACAACTCTGAGAAGAAACTGCATCCCTACGGGAATGTACTGGGTCAAGAGATGTGAGAAAAGCCTGCTCCTTTTACAGCAGGCTGAGAAAAGCCATTTTAGCCACAGCATCAAAGGGAGGAAAAAAAAAACCCAAACAAAAAACCTGTTCCTTTTTTCAGCAGGGGCTGGGGATGTGAGGACACAGAGACAGGCTTGACTGCATCATATCCACAGGTCTCCTCCTCAGTCTCAGGAGAAAAATGAGCAGGATTGGCTCCAATAACCTATGCAAGGGAGTCTCAGATTTTTTTGAAACACATCCAAATACTGAAAGAGTAAGAATTCAAGAACCCCATTTTTCAGCAGCATGAAGCTTACTGAATGACTATAAAACACTAAAACAATACAGCTTTGGATTTGCTTTGCTTCTGCTCCTCCACACCTTGAAAAAGGTTAGAAATTACCTCTTTTGATAAAGTCAAATTAAAACGTGTAATAAAATCAGAAAACTCCTGTGAAAGCTCCTTATTTTCTTATTACAGTCTAGGTGAAAGAAGAAAATTCTCATCAGAAATTTTAAATGAATGGGAGAAGTATCAGCTATACTCTGTGTGTGTATATCCTTGGATGACCATCCTGCTTCACTCACACAGGAGTATTTTCCCTCCAGTCTAGGAAAAGCAAGACCAATTATTGAAATATCGATCCTGCTGAAAACAATGAGAGTTTTGCCACCTGACCCTGCTGCAGTCACTTTTATTTTTCTCCTTGCTTCAAAATTTACTAGGATTACACAGAACTGGTTTTCCTAATGGGTCCTTCCCCCATCTGATAAATAACACTGATGTTGTTGCAGCGATCCACCCCCTGAAACAACATTAAGGAAAAACAAGGTAACTTGCAGACATGTACATTATTCCACCGAGACACAAATGAACACCTACATAGTTTGGGGAAAGCATTGGGGAAGTTTTTCCACTTCTTCCCCTTGTTCACTTTGTCTCCAAGTCATAAATGAGTAATTACGTAGTGCCCGTAGGAATAAAAGCTCCCTGGAGAATGTTCGTTAACAACTGGGAAAGGAGAGGGAGGGGAGGAAAATGAGTACCAGAGACATTCAACTGCTTTCCCCATATAGCTGTTTTTGCAGGTTTATAACCCAAAGTATAAACAAAAGGTACAGTAGAAAACATGTTGTATTATGACAAAGAAAGCTGCATCCCACCTTCGCTTCTGCATTGACTCATGTTACTCTGAGGCCACATAATCTCAGCCTAAAGGGATCTCCTACTGCCAGACTCTGTCTACATGAGGAATTCTTATGCCCAGACCAGTTCTAAAACCAGGGAAGCACACAAACCAGAGCAGAGTAGATTTCCTTGGAGAAGAGTGAAAACCGAGTATTTTTAGGCTGGAGTCCAAAATGTACTGCCGTTTTCACCTTGTTTAGAAACGGGTTCTATGTCATGTCACTTCAACCAAACTGGAAAGACATCATGCAACTAACCACGACGGCTGAGGAGCAGGACTAACACGGCAGATGCTTTAGGAAGTTAGCCAGTCCTACCTTTGCAGCTACAATCCACCAGATGGCTCAGTGAAGAGAAGCCCTGACCAAAAATGCGGATTTCAGACTTGCAGGGCTTAACATTTATCCCACAGGGAGATAAGAAATGCAAGGCGTGTGAAAAAAACCATAGCCCTGCTTCAGCAAAGCCCAAACTACCTGCTTGCCATGGTCACTCCAAGAGGATGTAACAATATGTAATATTACAAACCTGCCTTTGATACCATAAACTCCCTTTTTGAAGCTATTTACACACAACCTCCATCCTTGATAAAGAACCTATTTCAGGAAACATACTGAGAGAAAGAAAACAGGAGAATGTGTTCCCTGGCAGAAGTTATCCTGACTAAACAGCACATGCAAGTGATTCTGTGTGATTTACCCTTCTAGTTTAATAAGAATTAGGGTTTGAACAGCTGGCAAGAAAACTTCCGTTGTTTACGTGTGGCACCTAATATCAGGAAAACTTGATGGGAAGAGCAGCTTGTCCCTGAGACAAGCAATGAAAAGCTTTGCTTACTTATATTTAAGAGTATTATTTTATAGTGGCTAGTGGGGTTTTTATAGTGGCAGTTTTGGGGAACACGGCTTTGAGTTTCAAAGCCAGTGAAGTGTGGAAGGCAAAGATTTTGTTTTATCACCAAGTAAAACACAGGACAAACAGAATGAAGAAGAGATGCACGGAAGGGATTAGTTTATTGATAGCTTTTGAATAAAAAGGTAACCTGTCTCACAGCAGGCTTCATTCCTGCAAGGAATAAACCAGTTAGACTATAAATACTAGAGTAAGAAAAAGATGGCATTTAAGTGTTATGGTACAGCCTGCACAGACTTGCATCCATTGGACTTACTGGACACTTAACAAATCAAATTCTTCATCCATAGGACAGCTGTAGGGAAGCCTATATTACCCAGAGAGAGACAGCCTGCTTAGGGGGTCCTAAAAAAGGTAATGAATCGGAAAAACATGCAACACAAAAGGAGAAAAATCATTGTGCTGATATACACTTTATAATGCCAGCCTGCCCAGTTGGTAAATAGGTGGCAGCTATGGCCCTTAGGGCTGTTTTGCATAAAACAAGAAAACAAGGCATAAAAATCCCCCGTGCCAGTAGCAGAAAAGAGGCATTCCTCAGCCAGCACATCCTAAACCATACCTACTTTTCTTCATTCTTGATAACCATCCCTACGTTTTTAACCATCCCTATTTTTCTTGTCCTGACTACTACAAAAGATTTACAATGTGCTTCTGGAAAATATATTCCCACGACTGCATTAAAAACTTAACTGTAAGAGTCCTGTTAATGTCACAAAGGCAAGTTTTGATCCTATTTTCTCTGTTCTAGCCAGACAAGCCTCTGCACTTATAACAGAGTGTTTTTGTTCGAAGTGTGCTTTATTGATTAGCCACTTTATTCAAGAGCATCATCAGAAACTCATCTACTTATTAATTTCAGCTTTATAAGTTATCTTAACGCTCTCCCCCAGACACCAGCTCTTCCTCAGGCATATCTGTCATTTCTGTCAAGAGTACTTCCAATTAATTGGCAAGAGAACCTAGGAAGAACTGACTTTGTGGGGAAAAAAATGTGACATTGGCATGTGTTTATGAATTGCAGTAGGGATCTATAAAATAATGAACAGCAACACAGAGGTAAATCAGTGCTGCTTGTACCAGGCTGTGTCAGCGTGGACACAGTCTACAAGTAATGAAATGCAACAGTGAAAGACAACATTGAAAAGAAACAGTACATTACTTGATGCAAAATTAGACCGAGGGACTCATGTACACATGACAGTGAGGGCAGAAGTTCAGAAAGACTGATTAGAAGCATTAGGCAGTATAAGCTAAGTGGAGAAAAAAGCACCAGGGTTTATCTGTTCCGGGAACAGAAACAGTCTATCTTGTTTCATCTGTTTTTACACAGCTGAAATGAGGAGAACGAACAGCTTAGTAAACACTGTATTATAAAACACGTATCAGGCCACACAGTTTGTTTTCTTTTTCAATACCATTCCCAGCTGAACTACATGTACTGACCATGCAGCCAGGTTAATTCTATTACACCTTAGTATTTACTGTAGTCCTTAAGACTGAAGTCAAATTTAAGACCTGACCACCAGCTGAAGTCCAACACCTCTCAGTATGCCAGCTCCTGTGCACACAAGGCAGAGCTACTTAAGACCGTAAGGCTGGAGTACAGCCCCTGAGCACACTGGCAGGCACATCGTCATCTCCAGGAGCCAGGGATGGAGCTGGGACCAGCCTCCTGCTCTTCTTCTTCGCAGCTAAACAGTCCCAATAAACCCTGCAGTGGCAAAGACCCAGCAAATCCTGGAAAAGCAACAGGAGAAAGGCCAAGAGAGTAGCCTTTAGCTGTAACTTGCATCACATGCTTATTTTCAGTACAACTCGAGCTCCTGCAGCTAATTCGTGTTTGAAAATGTCACTTAGACTCATGGCAGTAGATTAAAAACGCCAGGACAGAGATCAGCCCTGCTCCTGCTGCCTCAGCTCCATCACTCCACTTGGAAAGGAGCAGAGACTCCACACAGACAAGGAATCATCACAGGCTGGTTTGGGTTGGGAGGGACCTTTAAAGGTCATCTTGACCAACCCCCCTGCAGTGAGCAGAGACATCTGCAAGTAGAGCAGGTTGCTCAGAGCCCTGGCCAACCTGACCATGAATGTTTCCAGGGATGAGGTTTTTACCAGCTTAAAAACCCAAATGTAACTTACCACTACTTCATGAATATTTTCTGTCAAGGAATTCAGAAAAATTAAATGAACATTTGGCAGGTCTGAGTCAGATATTATAGGAGTTACACTTCACACAAAACGGTCCAACCACTTAAATACAGCTAAAAGCATTTGCAAGCATCACTGAAAACTGACTTGGGACTATATTCGCTGATTCCTATTGAAGCATTTGCAGACTGACTAAACATCTCAAGCTATGAGAGATAAACCAAGCTTTTTAAGACTTCAGAGTGAGACCTGTTCAGATTTCTAGATTTACATTTAATCAGAAAAAATACTATTTTAATGAAAGTAGATATTTACACTTAAAGATATGCCTTTCAGAGGTAAGATCTGAGAACACATTAGGAATTTCTAATGACAGCAACGCTAGAGAAAAAAATATATGCTCAATATGTCTGTGTTCTTACTCTTAGCTATGAATAATCTATTACTGATTATTAGAATAGCTGGAAAGGAGGAAGCAACCAGTTCATCTACAGAGCTATTGCTGCACACGAGTTATTTCAAGAACTGTGTTAAAAAACATAAAAGCAAATGAAAAGATAAGAGAAGAGAAAAAGAGAATGGTACGCATTGACTACTTGGGGGAACTTTTAAGCCAGGCAATGCTCTTCTGTGTGCATCTGTGTATTTTGATTAAAGATCTATAGAATATTTCAATTTTCAACATCACACTGGAAGGGGGTCAGGATTTTTTTGGACACAGAGATAAATTATGTTTGCATAAAACAGACCTAGAATGTCAGAGCTATGAGGCCTAAATTATGGCAGCGTTGGAAGATGGCCCTCTAAAGCACTTGATGGATGAAAACAAGCAAGACAGTTGACAGCTGGATAACAATCTTTTTCTTGTGCAGCATCATTGTATTATCACCAGCTGCTTTGTGAAGTAGCTTTTAGAACTGGCTATGCATTGCAAATGTAACACTTCTCAGGCTGTTAACCCTCCAATTTACTTACACATCTGAGCATCATCAACAAGTGCTGGAACATATTGCTTTGGGAATTTAATAAGTTAATCTATGATTATGAATAATTCCCCCACTGAATTCAGAACGTGAGTAAAAAAAGAAAACAAAAAATGCCTTTTGTACCACTTGTTTTACAGGAGCCTTTCAACATGAGCAAATATAGGAATGTTATTCTATTTATTTTATCCTTATTTTATGCTGCTCCAGCAGCTCTTGCATGAGCCCTGCACCTGAGAAATACAGTGTGGGAGCACAGGACTGCGAGGTTCCTCCCAGGCCCTGGAGTCCAAGCCTCTGCAGGCAAATTGTGTTAATACTTCTATAAGTTAAGCTGACATCAAAGTTCCTGTTGGGGAGCCTTATTGCAGAACCTCATTCCTCCAAACCTATTTCTTCTTTCAGAACCCCCAAATTCCATTTAACTGATCAAGAAGAAAATATGTGGCTGCAACAGCCCCATGGAGTCTCCTGTGATCACTCAGAGGATCCAGACAGCAGCACCCTCCCCACACCAGCCCTTGTCTTCAAGTCAAAGGTAATTCGGTGTTTGAGCCATCAAACCTTTGCTTGTTCAGCAGCAGCTTCCAGATGCTTAAGCACAGAAGCAGGAGGTGTACAGACATTTCCACTGCCCTTTTCTTCCCTAACACAACTCTTTGCTTCTCCTAAGTTACATTTTCAGTAAAGACAACACAGTGAAAGCCTGAAAAGAAGCCAGCTTCCAATTTCTTCATTCACTCCTTTGAGAAACCCAAACATTCATACAGACTAGATCTAACAAGCAAGCACCTGATAAATCTCCTTTTTTTTTTTTATCACTAATCATCATCCCTTGTTACTGTTAAACACACACTCCCACCTTGAAAATACACAAGCAATTGCTAGCAATTTTTAGCGATACTGGCATCTCCAAACACCGAGCAAAAGACTAAAGCATCTCTTTCTTTTTGTGAAAAACACTTCTGTGCTCCTGTTGGCATTTAAAGTAATTCAGGAACATTTAAGGTCTGCACGTATAATACACCAACACCCATGAGAACCTGCAGAGCTAAGAAAATCTTGCATCTAGTTGGGAAATTTGTCAAATGACGGTATCACGTTAGTTACTGTCCTCCCACAATGGTTTCGATCCAGTCCAGTAAGGCTTTTGTTTAAAAGCAACACTCAGTCATTGCTTCCTAATGGGAGAGGACCCCAGGCCAGCACTTTGAAAGAGGTATGCCTTTCTCTGCAGCAAGCTCCCTGCAAAGATCCAAATTCCTTCAGACTAAACCGAGGCTCTATCAGAATACAAATCAGAGTAATTCATTTCTAAAGTAGAGGAAACTCGAAAGTGTCTAAAGCAGAAGAAAGAGAGCTGCAAACCAGCACCAGCCTACTCACTTTGGTCCATGCAAGAGGGTCAATGTCTTCAGGCACAGTGACATGCTGAGCATCCAAGGGAATACTGGATGTAGCCCCTTCCTGTATCACCTGAAAGCAGGCTCATAAACAGAGCCTGCTGTTACTGGTTTTTGAAACAACATCACACAGCTACCAACACTCAGGAAAAAATACCCACAATCCCTCCCCAGGACACCTTGCCAGAATTAATCCCAGGTATTTTCTCCACAACTAAAAGACACTTGGTGGGCTTTTTTGTGTGTTTTTGTTTGGTTGTTTATTTTTTCCTTTAAAACTTCCATTTCAGAGTATCAAAAAGAATACTTCAGTAGTTTTCTTTCTCCAATATATATGTTGTATTTGTCTTTTTTTTTTTTTCCCTGCAGATGAGCTGGGGTTTTGTAGATTGTTTCTTGCCAGATGAGGTTAATGGAAATCCTTAAAAGCTGTATCCTTCTAAGCGTAATGTGCTCAAAGAAGTGTTGAAAATTGTCTTGGGAACTGTTACTGAAAAGAATTCTTGGCAGTATCTATGCTGTGTGTAAGCACATATATGTGCTTTTTTGACCTGCTCGTGCTGAGGCTTCATAAGGCTTGTCAAGCAGAAGGATGGGGCAATGTAGTTATTTTGAAAAAGAAAATATGCTCTTTCAAGGGGAAAAGAATCCACCAAACCATTGAACGTTGGATAATTTAGCCCTCCTGTTCCTGAGTACTAAGTGGTTCCTCAGTACTTAATGTGGTTAAGGAACACCAGAGCACCCATGCTACATCTTTGAGAGCTTATTTATAAACCCACTAATCTGCAGAAATGCAGATTCAACTTTACAAAAAGTGATAGAGAATGTAAGTTTAGAGCAAAAGTTGCCCAGTTCCACTTTGAAAACTCTATGGCACAGCAGTCAATAAAACAGAGTGCCACTACAGTGGCTACTCCCAAACTTCAATGTTGCTCCTACGGTTCCTCAAGGCTGATTAAAAAAAACCCCAAACAACAAACCAATGTAATGACAAGTGCTTGTAATTTTAGATTTATTAAAGGGAAGAGGGCCCTGGGGCAGGAAAAGCTATTTAGAGGCTGGCAAGTGATTCGAAGGCATTTTTGAAGCTGCAACAGCCTGTTCAATAGCTTCATCTGGCAGGTTATCGAGCCCTGATGTGCTTTAAGGGGCCAGCGTAGCAGCCTGGTTGGAGACTGTTCTCATGGCTGTAGAAAAGGAAAGCTGAAGATTAGGCTGGAAAGTGACATTCTGCTTTATGGCCTAATTCAGCAAAGCATTAAAAGATATATTTAACTCCCAATACTTAATCTTTTAATGAAGCATGTGCTGAAGTATTCTGTTGTCTAGTTTAGGTCACCTGACTCTAGCCCTTAAAATTAAGTATCACATCTAAAAAGGGTGATGTGAAGGATTTTATTAGAGGTGACAGGGTTGATTTTTTTTTTTTTCTGGGGCAGGGGGAAGCTTGGTGGAGAGGTTAGGAGGAGGATGATAAGCTGCAATAAAAGCATATAAATGAATAATTGAATTAAGCTTTCTGTACCTCATGGGAAATCAGCAGAAAGGTTTTCCCACTGAGTTTACTGCGTGTTTAGAGACTGTATTACTGCCTTGGCCTTCCTTACCTATTGAAGCAAACCAGGATATTCAGTTCTGGGCTTTTTCACATTGTGTCCTTCCTGTATTGCCAAGGCAGTAAAGCTCAATGGCACATGGAGCACACAAAACCCGAGCCCACTCTGTCTCTGGCTGACTGGCAGGCACAGGGAACCTGCAGGGTCAGTATTTTCCTGATGTACAATTAGAGCCAGCGGGCTGGAAACAGATGGTTATGCCACGGTAAAATTACTAGAATAAGATGTAAACAATTTCTATCCAGCTATGTCTTGCTTCTGCGTGCAGAGGCAAAAGGAAGAACGAAAACAGCCCGGATCAGGCTTGCTCGCTGCGTTTTCAAGGATTTTCTCCATTGAAATTGCATGCAGGCTATTGCCCTGTGCAGGTCTTAGGAGAAGGAATAATGTGATATTTACCCAGAGGCAACTACAAGTAATAAAACCAGCCCTGTTTCTGGGCAAGGCAGTAACCCTTGCTCCTGAATTAGAGACTATTTGAAGCTGAGAGTACGCTTAGCTTTGCTTTTCTCATGTTGCCTTTATGATGAACTCAACCAGATTTATGATTTTAGTAACAAAATTGTCAATTTATTACCCAGAAAGGTAGAAGGCAGAGAAAAGTGATTCCAATTTATTCTGTTGACCCAAATTTACCATGACAATCCATTTGTCTAACTTCCAATGGAGTATAAAGTAAATTACACTAATGTATAAGCCTAATTCTGTTCCTTGACTGATCAAACAGGAGCTACAGCAAGAAAGAAAATGTGTGAAATACCTTAAGCATACAGGAAAATCATCTATCACCAAACATGACTGCATTTTGTAAAGCTTTCAACTTGGTCAACTTCAGATTGCTCCTTCTTTAATTGTCTTAACTGGGCTCTTTCCTCTGGTGTATGTTGGTGTCTTCCCCAGCTGCCAAGGAAAGCAAAGCTTGTCATCTTCCTGTGAACAAACGTTTATCTTGTGTCACCCGAGAGCACATCAGGTTTGTCTAATTTTCATTTTCCCCTTTATTTTATCATTTTTCCTTTCTGATGGTTAATCTCCATGTACTTGACTATTTTATGCTATGTGGGGTAGGTTGGATGGCAACAGGCCAGTATTTTAGAACTTAGTAAAACAAATAGGGAAAAAATCCACTGTGATTGAAGCAAAAAGACAAAAATGCCCTTCGGACACTCACTTTTTTTAAAGATTTTTTTTTCTTTGAGTAAAGACAGGTCTTGAATAGAAGAGGAAACCAGCATAGTAGTTGCTACAGTGAAGAGAATTCCAAATTAAATACTAGTGTTTCTTATATGTAATGAGTTGGGTATAGAAAAATCTATACTTTCCAGCATAAAGAAGAGAAATGAATCACTTCAAAGACCACAGCAGAATTTTTCAAAAGAAGTTTTATGAAAATAGGAATAGAATTGACTTCCCAGACCCGTACCGTGGCCTAATCCTGCCACCCTCTGTCCAACTTCACTTGTCGGGCGGCTGAAAAGGTAAAGAGCAGAGCTGAGACTGACAGGGGGTATAATTACACCAGTCACCTTTTCTCTGAAAGCTGAACTAAAAAGAATGCATTTTTTAAAAGACCAATTCCTGCTGAACTGGTATAGAATTTAGCAGTCAGGCGCAGGCCTGCAGGTCCCAGAGAATTAAAATTTCATAGCTATTTGCACACTTATTCTAATGGATCCCACTGAAGTGCAAGGGGCCCTGCCTGGAAAATGCAACTTTGGAGGTTTGCAAGCATAGTGGTGTTCCTCTAAGCCAAAGATGTCCACCTTCCTCCATTCTGTGCTACTGATTCAAGGTATAGAATGAAAAAGTGATCTGATCTTTTTACCTAGGCAGGATCTCAATATTACATTCATTTACAGAAGCTGTTTCATCATTTCACAATGGGAGGGATAGATAAATGAATAAATAAATGCTCTTTTCTACACTGTCCTATTATATTTTGCTGAAGTCTGCCAGAGGCTTCCAATCCCTAGAAACTCTTTTCTGGGGCATCTCCAATCTAGAAGCATGTGGAGACACTAATTAATGTAAAAGCTCTACTTGCAAAAGCAGAGATACTAAAAAGCTGTACCAACTTTATTTTTTTAGGTCCTTCAATTTTATTCAGTTACAGAGCTTCTATTTTATTAGGCACTGAGATATTTGGTTCCATTTCAAGCATCAGAAGTAAAGCTAAAAGGCAATTTCAATAAAATAACTTTTACTAAGCAGGTTTTATTTCTTGTATTTTGTGAAAATTCTGTAATGATGTCTAGACTTTGTGCATGTAGCCATGTTTAGCTATTTTTAAAACCCTCAAGTTAAAAACTTCAGCTCTAATTTTCTTAAGAATAAATATTTAGTCAGTGGGCTCAGTCAAACCAGAATAAAGGCTCAGACAAACAAATAATGTCATTTCTCCATGACTTTGAAAAAGAACCTGTAGGATTGAAAAGAGGTCAGACAGTCAAAAATGAATGCCTAACTTCACTTTTTTGTTTCCCCAGAATTAGACAAGTGCTCTCCATCCACCGCCCCTCCATATTTTGCTACCTTTTCATATTATATAACATGTTTTCTTTCTTGGATAAAAGTCTTCCTCATGTATTCTGCACAAATTTGAAGGAAGACTTGTGCTCTACACGGGGAGCTGATGATCCTCAGGGAACAGACTGTTGCTGTGCAGTGTACGATGATGTGTTGGGAGCTGGAAAAGTTACCACCTCCCTGGGAGCACAGAGCCTGAAGAAAAGTTTAAAAAGCAGTGGTTTCAATAAGGGAGGAGAATATCTCACTCTTGCAGCAAGCCCAGATCTGCGCAGGTCTCGAGGTTGCTGGTCTCCTACTGCTTTCCATCTGCCCCACCTCAGACTCACCCACTGCACCTGGTGTTGACTCCTGTTCTCACCCTGATCTGTTGCTAGTGACAATTCCTGGCAAACCTGAGCCACCAAAGGATCCCATGTCCGAGACCAAATTCCAGAGCTTGGTTCCAGACAGAAACAGGCAGCCAGGGACTCTGGACCTTTCACCCACCCCTCACATCTACAGCAGATTTCTCAGCAACCCAGGCCCTTGACTTGGTATCAACACTTGCTGGAAATACATGTTTTAAGTAGTCAATTCTTATTCTACTCTCTCAAAAGCAAACCTGCTTTCCCAGAAATAGAATGTTCTCCTCCATAGACCTATTTTTTTTTCATTTTTTGTTTAGCTTCCAGATCAATCTTCACGGTTTTCCTCAGTTTCATCATCACTGCTTAATCAGCTGCACTGGATTTGAACCAGTCAGCTGTTACCCTACACCAAGCTTTGTCTTATTTTTCAGAAGCTGTTAGAACATTATTTTTATGTAAATATTTATTGTGTTTAATGGTGCCTGAAAAAAGATGCTTTGTGAATATTTCTACTATTTTCCTCTTCCCGCTTTTGTCTGGTGCTTACTCAACCAAGCCTGGGAATCAGTCCCTGTGATGAATCATCCTGTCTTACAATGCTCAGAAATCCTTCTATACCATTAAATCAGGCTGATGATCCAGATTTTCTGATATATGGTTCCCTGCTTCCACTAAAAATAGATGAAGTCAATAAAGTTGTCCTAGTCCTACACTGCAAGTGAAGGTAATGTGTGCTGGAGTTGAAATCAAGGTGCTTGACATTGTGGTCTTCCAGCATCTGGAAGTTTTCTTCTTCTGTTGTGCTCATTCTACAGAGGGAAATAGAAGTATAGAAAATGCACCCGAGGAATTAGGAACTGCAGTAATACCAAAGATCTGCGTTGTCTATTACAGACGAGAGAACACTTGGAGGAGATGGAGACAGAATTGCTCACGCTTGTTTCCCTGCAACACAAACCTGGAATGTTTCTAATTTTTGTCTTAAAATCTGTGTGAGTGTGCACAATACCAGACTAGCTTATCTGGCTGCTTTCAGCGTGGCAGTGTTTGTAGCCACTTGGTAGCTGGATTTAATCTTCTGCCTCAAATTATAGAAAAATAGTAACCGGACTTGTTTGGGTTCAGTGACACTGGTAGTGAGGGAAATGGAATTACTGCTGAGAAAACAAACAAACTTCTGCATGAAGGAGAAAATAAAATATATATTTTTTAAATAGAAGAGAGACTCTTGACTCTTAAACAGAAGAGAGTTTTTACATGAACTTCAGTTTATGTGGAAATAATCATTGAGCAGCAGTGGACCAGGCAGAGTATTGTGCAGAATTAAGAAATCTGTTGATTTCCAAATTTAAGTCTTCTAATAAAATAATCTATATAGCAGTTTAAAAAAGGAATATGCATTTTTTCTCTAAGTAATTTCTTTTTTTCTTCTACCCACAATTTCAAAGCAGATTTCTGCATTAACTTGAACACCATGAGTGTGTTTGTGTGTAAGAAGTGGTTGGAGCTTTGAACTGTCCTGCCTGTAGATTTGAAGGCGCACTGTAAAGTGTGCTCGTAAGATCTTCAGTGCTGAACTGGAATGATTATAAGAGGTAAAATATTAATATGTTTTGAACTTAATTTTCTCAGGTTTCCTAGATGATAACTTCAAATGACAGGTTCACACATGTGAAAGTACACAGAGCTCTAGAGAGTGTACAGGCACTTTTATGCTCCCAGAAAGGTCACAAGCTATTTGCAAGGTGACAGCAAGGTTTTCTTATGGGACCTGATGAGGAAAGGGGCGAGATGCTTGTCTGCAGCGCTGGGAGGTGAGAGAGCAATTAGTGACACAAAACAGAGTGGCCTGAAAAGCCCATCAGTCCTTGATGGAAGCTGCTCCTCAAAAGCAGAATGCTGCTGGGGTACCTGGTACCTTTTTCAGCTTGTCAGGCTGTGCAAGGCCACTTTGCAGGGAAGTATCACCTTGATTCTTTTGTGTTTACATCAACTTAAGTAAAATAAGATCTAACGAGTAGCTGGGACGTAGTCTGTATTGACTCTAAAATGAATGTCTGAGCTGGTCACTTTTATTATTTCTTTCACAATACATCTTTAAATGTTACCATGCAAAACACAGAGCTGCTGGAACTGATGAGAGGATGGTTTTCAAGAATTAAGAAAGATGGGCAGGTGAAGGAATTAGTTATTAAAAGACAAGTCCTGAAGAGGAATGTACTAATTAAAAATCTGAGGAATTACTTCAGCTGAAGTGTTGGGTTGTTTTTGCCAGAGAAACAAGTATTCTCTTGAGAAAACTGATGATGAGCCGTTAAAAAGAAATACGGCTCATTTTATTGTGTGATGGTTTTATTTCTTATATGGTCCTCTTCCAAGCAATTTTAAGAAGCTTTTACATTTTATGGAACAAAGATATCATGTTGAAGTGGGCAGAACTATAAAAAAATGGTAAAAAGCCTAGAATGGAGTTACTTTATGGTTTTGATATATACATGAAACACAAACAATAAATACCCCACATTTCTGAGAAGGCTATGTTCTTCAAAAGGCCATGCCAACCTATTCATCCATGTACTCCTCTCTCACAGACAGGAATTTATGCTCACAGTATGTGACCAAAATCAATGACACCAAATTGATAGTGTTTCCAGCTTCTTGCTATTTAAACAACTGAATTACATCAAGTTCCACTTCATGCACACAAGGAAATGAATGGCAAAAAAAGTCCAGAGAAGGAAAGGAGTGGTCCAAAGTAGACAGAAATATCAGGAGGAGGTTCCCTTTGTATCCACTGTATGAGCACTCAAGGTGGGAGGGACCTGCTGGAGCTGTACCAGCTCTCACTCCCTCGATGTTGGGCTGAACATCATTAGAAATGTAGTTTCTAAGAGCTCCCTTTTCACACCGTGGGGTTAAAGATCCAGCAACACTGCCTTCTGGGAACAGTGTGTATTTAAGCTGTGAACCAGAATAAAATAAAAAAATAAATAAATAAAATTAAAAAGATGAAAAGGGGAACCAAGCGGTGAGTCTGCTCTGCCTGTGGGCAGTGCCTGTGCTGGTTATGGAGAGCTGGTGTGCAGAGCTGCACTGAAGCCCTGCCTTTGGGAAGGTGCTGGGATTGAAGCTCATGGGCTCAAACAGCACATACCGGGGAATGGCTGTGAGAGGACTAATGCTATGGGTCTTTGTAGATGCCATTTATTCAGTCACCAGTTCCCACGGTGGTGTCCCAGTAAATATTCTGGGGTGACATGGGCCTTCCTTAGGCTATCCTGAAAGGTACAACTTTCTGCATGGTTTACTGCATCTAACAAAGAGAACTTGACCCCTAAGTGACTATAACATAGCATCTTTCAAAAACCATATTAATGATGTTCTGAATTTCAGCAGAGAAGGTCCTTATCTAGGGCAGGAAAAGTCTCACAGGGAGATGGTGCTGAATGTGAGTAATTTCTTCTGGAAGAACATTCTGCGCTGCACAAAAGGCCAAACAGCAGCAAAGGAGAAGGAGTGAAAATATTCTTCTTTTCTCTCATCATATTTCATCTGCTTGTAAGGGACAGTTTCTGCATATGGCCTCTCTGATCATCTGCCTTGGCAGCTGTAAACTGGTAGGGTCAAAAAAAATCTGATGTAAAACTTGATGCTGAGAAATTAACCGAGGCTTTGTCTTATCTGCAGCAGCTGAAACTTGGACAGATTTAACACTTTTTTTTTTTTTTTTTTACAACACAACTGTAGATGAAATAATGTACTTTCTCCTTTCACACTGATTATAGGTAATAGCAAGAAAAATGCAGTTTCTGACATACTTTTGTGGGAGCCTGAAACCAATTGATTGACAGGACTAGTCCCTGGAAGCAAGAATTATATACTGCAAATGAGGTTTTTGCCTGGCTTTCCGTGTCACTAAGGCACTTATTCACTGAATTAAAAAAAAACCCAAACAAAAAACCAGAAATCATATTGTATGGGTATTGAGACAAAGAAGAAATTGAAAGTAGAAATCTTTCAGAAGCACAAGTAGAAAGACAAACAGCCTTGAAAAAAGATTGGTAAAATCCTTTACACTTTTTTTTTTTCCAATCTGAGCTCTCTATATCTTCCTTAGAGTAATAATTGATATATAAGCCAAAATTACAACAAAAAGTAGCTACAGTAACAATCCTTCTCTATTGTACCTTAAATGAGGAAGTGGGGGGTTTTGAGAAAAACACACTAAAACAGGATTGCAATTATACTAATTTTTTGTGACTAAGTGCAGTGACAGGAAAAAATTCCTGCTATTTTCCTAATAAGAGGTAAGGATAGGGAAAGGATTGAAATCAAGCTTCATGATTGGGAATAGGAACTGAAGGTCTCATACTGGTTCTGAGTTTCTGCTTGACACAGCAGGGGTTCACAGGGGATTCTGCTGTTTCAAAGCAAAGTTATTATTTTCAGGAGAAAAAAAAATAGAAAATTGGGGAAAACAAGTTATTACATACCACTATTTCTTACTTGGTAAGAAAGATCAGTGAAGAGCAACATTCAATGTTTTGGTTGGCCATGGACCTGCACACACACAGTAACTTTCAAGTTTTCAAACAAAAAGCTACTAAGGTGATTTCTGTCACTTCTGAAAATACTAGTAGGAAATAAAAACTAACTTTTATTTATTTTTATGCGTATCTATTTCTTTAGTTGTTTGTTTTACTGAAGGACCACCATACAACCTATACAAGCAATGGGTTGTCTCATGCATGGACAGATAGGTATGTTTTGTTTCTTCTCTTGCTCTCCATGTTAGAAGGACTCTCTCAAAGTGTGCTTTCAGCTCTAGCATATACATGGCAAAATAGCTTCTTTTTTTTTGCTTTCTAAGGTTTTTCCTTTGGTTTGCTGAGAATTTTAGAAGCTATTAGTGAATGGCTAAGACATATCCGTGACAAGCGTTTGTCACTAGAGGTGAACTACTTGTGCTGTGGTTCTTAAAGATGAAAAGAAAGTGTCACCTGATGCAAACACACCTGTCTTAGAGGTTGTTTTGCATCTTGCAAGCTTCTTGTATTTTATTTGTCAAGAATGGCTACATTAATAGAAAAGATTTCTGCTGGTAAACTGCAAATACACATTCTCTAGCTATAGATAATGTAGTTCTCATACAATCTGTCTGAGATTTAGGGTAATTCAGGCTGGGACTTTTTGGAAGGCATTGTGAGATGCTGATACCAACAGCAGGGAAATACCAGCAGGAGCTCACTTCGGCAGATGTTTAATCTGAGGACTGCGATTTAGCGTTTGAATGGCAGGTTTAAGTGACTGAATGAGACTCAGACTATGGCTCTGCTGACACAGTTACGCTGTGTGTTGATCAATTCAGCTCAGGATAAAGATTGCCCCTTTAAGTATATAGTAATTTGCCAGTGAGGTACCACTCTGATTGTCTGTGCTCCTTACCTGCATTAGAGAATTAATCAGAGGCCCTTCATGCTCGTGAATTAGGTTTATGTGTCTCTTTTGCTCACTTCTCCCTGCCTTTCATTCATGTTCTTCCTCCTTTTGTACTGTTCTGCTTCACCACCTACTTCTCATGCTCTTTGGAGCTTCTGGGTGCAGTTTTCCCTTTATCTCACACCTTTTCTTTCCCCCTCATCCTTATTCATTGTGTGCTGCTGGCTGTACTTCATTAATACATTTTCTACACAATGCCCTCCTTTCTCGCCTCTTCCCACAATATAAAATCACTATTAATCAGTCAGTCTGTGATACTCATTATTCATACACACATGCATGCCACACCACAGAAACACACTATCTATCTTACTTAAAATCATCCTAGATCTTAAATAAAAGAGAGATAACAGTGCAACACACTCGGGGCTTTAATAAACAAGAAAGAAAAAATGGATCATGATATATGAACTAAGAATTTTCCATTGAGAAGCCTCATCCCAATGCTGGCAGTCAAGAACATGCAATGGTCAAAGGATAGGAGAAAAAAAAATCCTATTTCTTTCTTTTTGAATGATCTTGTGTTCCAATATTCAGGAATATTCAGGTTGGGTCCTTCCATGTCTTCAGCTATCTTGAGGCACAGTTAAGATTAAGATGGTCACATTATTGTGTAGAATGTGATATAGTGAGAGTGGAAAGCGAAGGAAAAACAGATGCAACTTGTACCCATAGAAAATTAGAAGGAAAGTAGTCTCTGCACCAGCACCTTATTTTCTCCAGCTTGCTTTTGTTTTCTCAGTCTCATTTTACTACATCCCTACTCATGTAACTAAGTATATAACTTATATAGACAAACTTTATATACCTCATTGTATAAAACATGCTCCAGTACTGTTAATATTTGAGTTCTATAGAAGTAACTGGAAAAAAGATGTTCACCCAGAAATGGACTTTCACGGGCTCTTTTCTTATGGGTAACTTTCAAGACAAATCCTTTCAGTATCAACTTTTGATATATGAATTTGGTTAATTTTCTTTTAACAAGGGGGCTACCTCTGAGTTTAGCACTGCTTCTCAGCAAGGTCTTAGCAAAAGACACCCCCACCCCCAGCTTTTGGGACAAGCTCTCATGTCTAGACATTTCAAGCAGATTGTTTGAACCATAAATTGACCTATTATTAGTAAATAATCTCAAAATGAAGATCTGAATCACCTGCCTCTAGAAGGTGTGCAGTGATTGGTAGCCATGGTGAACTGAGCCTTGATGAGCTTTGATCTTTCAAGTTCTCCAGCTGGGGGGGGATGGGGGTCAGAGTTGTTTCCATGCCTTGTTCCTTGAAGTCTGCTTCTCTTCAGAGCTACTAAGTGAAGAGCTGCTTTGTGGCTCTTTCCCACCAGGATAACACATACAGATGCAGAAAGAGCTCCTACTTTCTCAGGTAACAATCTGACCTGCAAATCTTTGCTTTTGTGAGTTATAAATGGACTTGGCCCGTGTCTGAAGGACAAGAGTGTTGGCTATTGAAGGGTGATATGCAGGATTTCAAGAACAGGGTTGTTTGGTCTCGTGTTGTTTGTCACTAAATGTGAATGGAGACTGAGCTTCAGTAACTGAATTAACTTGTCTGTCTCAGATGCATTTGTTTTACTTAAAAGAGGTGGGATATGTAAGGATTCTTATTTTACTGAAGTGATGGATGAAAAGAGGAAAATCTTACAGTGAAGTGGATTAGTCTGAATTTCTAATCTTTGCATATGTGCAGACATTAATTGAATAAGTGCAGCAAAATTATGGTTAACACAGTGAGTTGCATGATCTTTTTAGTGGTGAAAAAAAGTGCTTGCTAATCATAGTGCTGAGTAATCAATGCTGAAAATCGAAGGATCCTTATGACCAAATTAATCTACTTTTATTACCTGTCTGTCTTTGCTTAGTGTAAAACAGTTCATTAAGAATCTTGCTTGACTGAAGGAATAACAAATAAAGGCAAGATGCTGCTAGAAGACTCCAAAGGACTTAACGTTATACAGTTTTCAGTCTTTGGTTATGAACTGTGACTTTCATGTGTAGCATCATACTTTCTATATTAAAAAGCTTCTGACTTGTGCAGTGTACTTATCACTCATCTTGTAAACATTGTGTATTTTTCTTCAGTCAGTAGTTATGAACTCTATGTGTCATTGCTCTGCTAGACAACCTACTATTAGATTATTTTTATGGTTATTGTTTAATTATCATGCTTCAAAAATTCTTGCTCTGATAAACTCAGTGAGATTTCAGAAATCATATTTGTGGTGAGGCATCTCTCCTAAAATGCTGAGATGTTTTCATCTCCATTTCCTTGTTCATGGTCAATTTTCATTTGGATTTTCTCCATCTAAATCCATACACTTGCAGAAAAACTTCTCCCATAATTACAATAAAATCTCAGGGTGTGATGTAACCTTCTTTTCCCTGAAAGTATGGGTTTTGCTTTGTGATCTTTGGCTCAATCAATTTGTGTTTAAAAAAAAATTGTGCAGCCCAATTCTACATGTTGTCTTAGCAGATAAAGATATAGTTCCTTTACTCTTTGTGGCATGTTCTGCACGTCTGCTGTTGAACTAAGCTACTACAACATCTCTCTGTCACTTCCAATAATCTCTCCTCTCCCCAAGAAATTCATTATAATATATTTCCTGGGTATTGATTTATATTTCTAGCCTTATTTCTGCTACAAGGTTGCATATATTCATGAGATTAAAGAGGTTTCTCTCTTCCTTGTAAAAATAACTGTTAGACTTCCTTCTGTATCTAAAAATTGAAATCAAAATTTAAATTTTCAATACTAAATTTAATCAATGATGCTAGTCTTATTTTTTGATAATAGCTTATTTCTAAGAGCATGGCCTTATAGCAAGTCACAGAAATTCTGGCAATTACATGCTCATTTCTTACCCTGCTTCAACTAGATTGTAGTTTTCAAAGTGGAAAAGGTGCACTAGAGACCCCTTTGATCTTCAGGGACACGAAGAGGGAGACTCAGTTAGGTGGATCTCACAGGGGATTTTTCTGGGGCTGGGTTTTTTTGTTTTGGTCCAGGAAATGATGGAAGCCAGACTATGTGATGTAGCATAAACTATATTTAACTAAAATTAAGAAACATAGAATTAGTTCATCTCATTTAGAACTTAATGATGGGGGGGAGGAAAAATTGAAAAGAAAAAGAGTAAATAGGAATGTTCCTCTTGAACACACACACTATAGATAAATATTTTATACTTGAACAACAACAAGTAAGCTCAGGCAGAACGTCCAATTGTTCCTTTGAAATGTCTTCCAAGCTTTGCCTTTGGTTCTGCACAGATCTCCTTAATGCCTCCCATGGAGCATATAGCTGGGGAATTGAGAACCAGAGCAGTCTGGGTGAGCTGGTGGAGCAGCTCTGAATGTTCTCCATGTGCAATTCCAGAGCTAACCCCCTTAGCGTGGAGAGCTGAAAATGAGTTGTGAGCTGAGAGAACTTGATTGAAATGTCAAAGTACTCGGATTCCTGTAGAGCTCCAACAGAAGAGACTTCTGCAGCAGAAGATTGTTTTGACAAAAGAGTCCTGCTGTGTGAAATTTGCAGCTGTACCTTGTGATGAGCAACCATGTATTAGATTCAGCAAAATTCATCTTCCTGCTCAGATCATGAGATGTTAGCAGGCAATATTGCTCTAGAGTCAAATTGTTCTTCCTAACTATAAGCATGCTCTTAAAATCAATATATTTGTAGGAAAGGATTGGCCTGTTTTATGAGCTTTGAAGTCCATTCAGGAAAGAGTGGCCACATTTCTGAACTCAAAATAAGAAACTCAAATGCAGAATGAAGTAGCACATATAGCAGAAGCCAGGGGCATTGTATGCAGCAGAAAGAAAAACAAACTGAGCTGAGGTCTCCTTGGGATCTGTGGTGCAGCTAAGAAAACTAAAGACCTGGTAATATACTGTGTCTGATTTCCAAAAGAGTAGCTAAACCAGTTAATTCACTGAATTTACTGCAGTGACCCCGAATAATGCAATAAATTGCAAGTTTGATCTTCTAGCTGAATCTACTCTTTGCAGTTGATTTTTTGCAGTGAACTTTAAAACTGTGTTTTCTTTTTTTTTTTTGAGATTAAAAAAAATTGAAACAATCTTAACATTGATCAAACAAGAAATACAAACATGCATATGTATTTTCTTGCCCAGTGGTTGATTGAGATTTGGAGCCAGGAAATAGTTTGTTATATCTGCACTGAGAAGCTGGAATCACACTTAGCATTCATCTTCTCTTTGATATACAGAAAATGATTAACTCAGTACTTCATGAAGAGAAGAGTAAATGAATGCATTCAGTTTTTCATTTGTTTGGGGCTTTTTTTTTTCCTGTTTATTGAGGCACTAGCTATAGCAGGCAATTCTGCTTCCACCAAGAACATGTAAAAAAAAAAAAAAACAAACCCAAAAACGTATTTGAAGTTGTATGCTTTCTGCTAAGAAAGATGCCTTCCCCGAGGAAAGGAAGCAGTCTAGGGGGTCAGAAAACTAGGGCAGATATATTGAGACTTCAGGACTTTGAGGTGGAGCTGCAGGCTACGTGTTCTGCCACCTCTCTGCGTGCCCCTGAGCCAGGCAGTGGTGTAGGCAGTGTTATAAAGCTGTCGGTAGCTACTCTCCAGCACTGGCCCTCTGACCTTTCTGATGGACCTCTGTTATCAGAAGGTGCTGCTGAGAAGAGGGTTGTATATGTTTAACCTTGACGTGAAGGGAATGGAGTGTTCGTGTCAGGCGCACGTGCTCATCCCTGATGTCTCATGGCTTTTGCTTGGCAGAGCCATGAAACTGGGGGAGCACTAAATGAGGTGTTCAAGCTCTCCAGACCTGTCCACACCATGCAGCAGAGCTAAATCGGACAAATTTTTTATAGGAAAAGAGCAGCTGTTGGGTCAGAGACCAAGTGCTTCTGCTGAGTGAGCAGCAGCAGCAGCCAGCACTGGGTCTGTCGGGTGGAAGGGATGTTCACATGCTCTCCCCTGATTTCATTGCTGCTATTTGGGGATGTTTCTAGCAGTATTGTCACCGCATTGCAACAAGTCCTTAAGATGGCTAGATGCACAAGGAAGTGGTAGGGAAATCTTGGTCAGGAGGTGTAAGTAAAGGCAGGGAGTGAACGGATATGAAACAAGCACGTTTCTGTATTTGCCTCTGGCTGACACAGACAGCTGGGGATCTAAATTGCTTAGAGCAAAATGTATGCATGATTTCACAGTAACCAAAGTTAGAGTGAACTTGAAGTTTGCTATAAACTCATCTCCCAGGTCAGGTTATGGTCTTCTCCACCATCATTCCAACTCCAGGAGAATTCATTACTTACCTGACTGTTCAAGCTGCAAGTTACCACCGTAACAAATTTCCCTTAACTTAGCACCACAGCTACAAGTGTTCAGGAGGAATGAACATTTTTCTTTTTTTTAATGGTTTCAATTTGGCACTTAAGGAAAACTTGATAACGAGCTAATATTCAGCTTGCTGAAGGCAAGAGTCTGTCACAGGAATGAACATGTGTATTATAGATGCAAAGCCTGACTGTAGAATTTTTGGGTTTGCTCTCACTAGTGTATGGGTGGAAAAGCCTCTGCTACTGAAAATTATACTGGCATCTTGTCAGGAGCTTAGAGCCCATGCTTACCTTGGATAAAATGGGGAAATCAGAAACTGCTTTTCTCTCTCATTTAGAAATGTCTCTGGTCCAGGGCAGAGATCCTAGCGCACAGTTTCTCATCTTCAAACCCTACTGGAGTCCATTTCACCCAAACAAGTGCTTTTGGATCTTACTAAAGTTTGAAAACTTGATTTGGAAAACACGGGGTTTATCCTGTATTTCCAGGTATCTCTTTTTATTATCTCTGCTCTGTCTGCCTTTAAACGCTTCTAAGAAACCACAGAAAATATTTGCCCAGCTCTGCTTTCCTCAAATCACATCTTATTGCAGGCAAACTTCTCTAGGGTTTGGGCTTAGCTTGGCTATGAGGGATGGCCCAGTTTGGATGTTTTTCTGAAGTCATCAAAACATCCTGGATCAGCCAAAATTTACTTGAGAACTCTTGAAAACAGGCTGTCTCATGAGCTTTCTAATGTTTCTGGCTTCCAGTCAGACTGGAAATGCCATGGAAACAACACTTGTGGCAGTCCAGCTCCCAGCTGCTACCAGCACTCAGCATTTGAGAGGCAAGGAAAAATGACATTAATTGAAAACAAAGTGTTCAAAGCTCAGCAAAGGTCCAAGTATGGCTTCAGGTGAATTCCAGTAGTTGTGTATTTAGTCAGACCTGATTTGCCTGTGTCTTTTTGATTTAGGAAGACCTGCCCACACACAGTTATTCTACTTCAGCTATAGATGTTCAAAAGTGTACAGTGATGGCCTAAATCTTTTTTTTTATTATTTTTTAAAGCTGGTGGGTAGAGTTCAGATTTTGGTGGGAGTTGAATATTTGAAAATCATGCTCTGAGTACATTTTTGATCAAAGGCGTTTCCACCAAGTGTTCCTAAAGCAATGTATATAAATGATATCAAGCTTTACCGCACTGACTGCAAGATGGACAGGTTAGTGAGCTAGGCTCTTCAGAAATCAAGCAATTATGACTATTTAAATGTGTTAAGAATTTTGCCTCCTATCAACATCAAAGACAGAGGAAATCAAGGCATTGAGAATTTGTCAAAGCTCTTGAGAATCTTCAAGTTGAACTGAAATTCAAAGTGCACGTTTCTTTCTCAGAAAGAAATCAGGGCACAAATCTAGATGGTGGAAGTTTGAAAGGATCTGGGTTGGTTTTCAAGCAAAAATGAAGTGGTGAGCAACGGACTTGATAAGTATTGTAAGATTCTTGAAATCAAGATGAAAGTTGCTCATTTCTCCACTGCAGCTTTCTCCTTCCCACACACCTTGCGCTGCTCTTGGTAGCATGGAACTGGCATAGGCTCTAAGTAGATCAGTGTAGTTTGCACCTAGCTGAGAAATTTTTAAGCTCTTCTGTCATAAGGAAGGTGGGATTTAAACAGGAACGTTGTCTTCAAAACAAAACAAAAAACAAATAAGCAAACAATAACAAAAAAAAAAAAACAAGAAGAAAGAATACTTCAGACATGAGGCAGCACTTAATTAGGAGGGCAGGGCTCAGTGTAGGATCTCCTGGGTACTTTGTCACCGGGAGAGGTAGCACAAGGTCATGCATCTCCCCTGAAGTTGGTGGGGTTGCTCTGATTTGCAACAGCTCATAGAATGGTGGGGTTGGAAGGGACCTCTGGAGATCACTGAGTCCAACCCCCCTGCCAGAGAGGGATCACCCAGGGCAGGTCACACAGGAACAGATCCAGGTGGGTCTTGAATGTCTCCAGAGAAGGAGACTCCACAACCTCTCTGGGCAGCCTGTTCCAGGCTCTGTCATCCTCACAGTGAAGAAGTTTTGCCTCATGTTGAGCTGTAACTTCCTGCGTTTCACCTTCCTACCATTACCTCTTGTCCTATTCCAGGGCACAACTGGAAGATAAGTCACTGATAAAAGCCTGGCCCCTTCTACCTGACCCCCACCCTTCAGATATTTGTAAACATTCATAAGACCCCCCCCTCTCAGTCTTCCCTTCTCCAGGCTAAACAGCCCCAGGTCTCTCAGCCTTTCCTCATAAGAGATGTTCTAGTCCCTTCAGCATCTTCATAGCTCTCTGTTGTACTCTCTCTGGTATTTCCCTGCCCCTCTTAACAGCTGTCAACCTATTAGACCAAGGATGCCTTTTCCTTCCACAGAGAATGAAAATATTATGCTTTCAGGCACTAGGAAGAGCTTTATGGCTGGAGGATATTTTTGTGGTGATACTGGGAAGCCAGCACTCATGTAAAGAGAGTGCTTTGCAGCACAAGTGATTCCAGCAGTGTTTGGGAAAGAGATGGATGCTGTGAGTGAGAACCCTGAGTGGGTTTGGTAGAAGCTGTCCACACAGCTACTCCAGCTCTGCTGACCCAGGATAACTTGTTTGACTGGCCCTTCAAGCAGGAATCCCAGACTAGGTCCTAGGGTGGTACCTTGCTTTGCTTTTAGCCAACCGCTCGACGTCATGATCCAAGGGGTCATTGTCCCTTTGTAGTGATTTGGCAGAATGTTTATTGTTTCAACTGGAATGTTCAGCTCTCCGCTGGTTCAGGGTGTCACATTAAAGAAAAAGTTTGTAGCAGGGACAGAAAAACTTTTGCAGCTGATTGAGGTTTAAATGTTTTAAATACCTTGAATATAACATAAATATGGCTTGAAAGGAAGCCCAAGGAGTTGAAACAAAAAATGTTATGTAATATTAAACACTGTCGTACCCACCTAAAGCATTTACGTTTTCTGAATAATAAATCAAACCGAGGTTGAACACCCTTTGCCGTGCTTCTTTTGTCTACCGCATCTCTCTGAGGATAGATTTGTGCAATATTTGCTTGCTCCTAGGGTGTGTGGGTTGGCTTTGCCCAGAATTCAGGGCACCTTACTGGAGACCTTTGCGGTATGCTGCATTTACATCGTTTGTCTTGTTGCTTATGTTGCCTGTATCCATGACATACAAAACCTGACTTTCAACTAAGGGAAAATCTGTAAACAAAAATTGCTTTACCAATGTAATTTTGATTATATAATTTTAACAGTGTTTTGTTGTTTGTTTGGCTGTTTGTGGGTTTGTTGTTTTCT
>JAAGNO010006653.1:9130-23700 GCA_033439905.1 Ceryle rudis | reverse complement strand
GGGGTGTTATCACTGCTGGCAGCAGACGCTGCCTGTGAAAACAGGCTGCTGACTTCAGACAGTGCAGTGAGTTAGAAGAATGGAACTGAAAAGTAAAATCACTGAATTAGTTCTGTTCTCACTCAAACCAGGACACCTCTCCTGGCACAACTTGAGGCCATTTCCTCTTGTCCAGTCTCTTGTTTCTTGGGAGAAGAGACTGATCCCACCTGGCTACAACCTCTTTTCATGTAGTTCTAGAGAGAGCGAAAGTCTCCCCTGAACCTCCTTTTCTCCAGGCTAAACAAGCCTCAGCTGCTCCTCACCAGACTTAGGCTCTAGACTCTTCACCAGCTTTGTTGCCCTTCTCTGGACATGCTCTAGTTGCAAAATGTCCTTCTGGGAGTGAGGGTCCAAAACCAAACCCAGGATTTGAGGTGTGGTCTCACCAGTGCCAAGTACAGAAGGACTATCCTTAGTCCTGCTGGCCACACTATTTCTGATACCATCCAGGGTGCTGGTGGCCTTCCTGGCCACCTGGGCACACACTGGCTCATATTCAGCCACCTGTCAGCCAACACCCCCAGGACCTATTCTGCCAGGCAGGTTTCCACCCACTAATCATGGCTAGATCGCTAGATAGTGAACCTCTAACAGATATGTGCAGTGCAACTCAGAGGGATTCATTCAACAAGAACTCCAACTTGGCTGCCCACATACATGCATCTAGTGCCATTTGAGGTACAGCTGGGTATCAAGCCATTTGTCTGTGACTAGCAGTATCTCCTATGGGATACGTTGTCCTTCTGAAATGGGAACTGGAGGCTAAAACTACATTAATATCTTAGGTTTAGGCACCATTATTGGACAGTAGATGTTTAGGTTTAGGTGAGTTACTCCTTAAACACCTCTGAGTTCACCCATCAGTGACAGTAATGAGAGTTTGTTTACTTAGTGATCGTGGACACATCAATGCATCTTAATCTGCAACAGAATCCCCCCTCAAGTCTCTGTTGCAATTTCCAGCAATGGATATTCACTGTTGTCATAGGTTACTTACACTTCCAAATCTATACACCACGATTAGTAATATGCAAATAGTTAACAGCTGAGAAATCACACAAGGGCATATTCTGCAGTTCTGCTTTTACCACCTTTGCAGATATTTTATTCAAGTTACAGCATACCCCTAGCGATGCCCTGTCTCTCTGTGGTCCTGAAATGCTGGCTTGCAGTGATCATTATAATAATTAAAAATATTATTACTATTATTGTATTTTTTTCTTTTTTTTTTTTCTTGTGATATAGCCTACATAGACTGGCTGCTTCTGTCAGAGTCTTTTTGTGTTGAACTATTATTTTTGGTGAGGTGGAATTATTAAACAGAATTGAGGCTTTCCCTGGTACATGAGGGTATCAGTTTAGTTGAAAATTGTGGTGGGAGCAGATTAGTAAGGTCAACAGCCCCTAGAACATTTGCCTGCTCCTAACAGAGGTTCTGGAAGAGATCAAGGGAACCATGCAGTACAATTGCCTGTTTTTCTCTGTTAACTGTAAAGAGAGCCAAGAAATGAGACAATGGGCATCTAAAGTGATAGGAACCTCAAAATCTTTCTCCAGTTTGGAAACCTCTTTTTTACCTATTTCAAGTGGCAAAGTGAATATAAGGTTTATGGCGAAGTGCTACACTCTCCACCCCAAGGAGTGTTCCCCTCTTCCTGGGCAGAGGTTGACTTATGTAATGGCAGAGCTTGCTCTGTGAACAGCTTCATACTAATTTCCACTGTTGGGAGTTAAGTCACTTATTCCTGTGTTTGATAGTGTCAATCAAGGAAGATAATAGGTCTGGAACATAATAGGTTTGTGTGAGAGGTTGACCTGAGTCTAATACTGAGTGGATGTAGAGGATGCTCCTCTCAAACAGAATCCAGGGATTGTCTGGGTAGCTGCAGTTGCCTGCTGTGCTGGGAGAAGTTGTCATCTCACAAATGCTGTCTTGTAGATACATACATTAGCATTGTGCATGAGTTCTCTCTCATTTTATATCAAACGTTCAACAGATTGGTGTCTAAGACTTAGGACGCATCAATAGAAAGTGAAGACAGATAAGCATTTCATAAGTTAGATGTCACATAACTTTTGAAACAGATGAAATTAAGCAAACAGTCTCTGCTTAAAGACATTGGATGTCCTGTAATTACACGATGGTTTCACTTTTTAGCTTTTGCAGATCTGAATCCCAGCTGTCTGCTGGGTTAAGCAATTTCAGTGTTGGGAACTGATCTTATTCTAGGTGCAAAATTGGACTGTGCATCTAGCTGTTGTAGAAGCTCCGTGAATGCAAAATGTCCTCTCATACTGGTTGCTGTACAGGATATACATAAAGTCTCTTTCTGCCAGAGGGAATTTTAGAAATTAAAAGTGCAGAATATCCAGTGATGGAAAAGTAAATGGATGTTGCATTGCATGCCACAGTGATGCAATTATTGGAAGAGCACATCAGTCCTGAGTCTAAACTGCAGTTCCCATTGTGTTGCAAGCAACTCACTATATTTTCATTCAGAAGCACCTCTGAGTTTAAACAACCAGGATTCAACTAGAAGACTGCTGCTGCTGGGTCTCCTGCCTTTTTTCCTAGTTGAAAAAATTAAAGTTAAAACTTAAAACCTTGATGGTTTGCCAGAACCAACCCATGTTTTCCTTGTGGGTGACACCTGTTGCTCAGCTGGGTAGGAAAGAAGTGATAAAAATTGCTGAATGTTGATTAATCTCTGCTGATCAGCTCTATATAGATTGCTCATGATCTGGTATTTAGGATCTCAGAGAATAAAAAGCAGGTATAGTTTGAGAAAATACAATCTCCCAGCACAAATATATGACTATTTCATTTTAAGTATGCTTTAGCATTCCAACTGCCTGGTCCCATAAGCTTCAGAGAAGTTATAGCTACTTGGGATTCTATAGCAATACTCACAGACTTAATAAAACTGTCTTGGGGACTAATGAATTATTTAAAGACTGCATAAAGAAAATGTAACCTATGCATTTAAAGTAGGAAAATCCACTTTAAAGTCATCATTCTGCCGTCTTTATCAATCTTACAAGTTTTTTCTTCATATATTGGTATTTTGTTTGTCTAAGCCGAATGAATTCAAAATGGGAAGTATTGTCATTTAATTTAGGCCAATACTTCAGTCTGCATAAATTTATATTGATATTATATATATTCTTTTTCATTCTGTGTACATATTTGCTCTATTAAACAATAAAATGCTTCATGCAAAATTGGAAAGGATGACATATAGAAACCACACACACACAGAGGTGTATCTTCATGGGGGCATGGATGGTTTTTTTTCCCAGTACTAACCTGACTATGAGTATTGAAGATCTTTTTCATTTTGCTTAATGTCAGGCTTGAATTTAGAGTGGTAAGAAATGACACTGTATGGATAGAAATCCAACTAGCTCGACAGCACCTTGAGAGGTCAGAAGCCTCTAGTGAGTTGAACATGTAGGGCTTGAATGGGGAGGAAGAAAAAAAAGGAGGGAAGGAAAAGCCTCTGAATGATGTGATGTCTGAACAGACATGAAATCTATTGAAATTCTGGACCCTGATGCATGCAGATGCTGGACCTGTTCAAAGAAGCAGCTACCTGAGCTGAGGAGAAAGCGCTGGAAATGAAGGGAAAAATAGAAAATTCCATATTGTGGTCTGAGATTAAATGATGGTACACAATCAAATGATAGCATTCCTTTGTTTTGTGCTTTACAAGCTGTTACTATCTGCAAAGGCTTTGCAGGATTAAACATCATCCCCTAACACTGTTCTCGGCTCACAAAATAGCTAAAGATGGTGACAAAGTCCCTGGAGCTAGAGATGTTTGTAATTCTTACATCCCCTTTGGATCTTCTTCACTGGCAGCAGAAATATCATAGAACCATTTTGGTTGTAAAAGACCTTTATGACCTTCAAGTCCAACCATTAACCTTACACTGCCAATCCCACCACTAAACTATGTCACTAAGCCCCGCATATATATGTTTTTTAAATCCCTCCAGGTATTGTGCCTCCACCACTTCCCTGGGCAGCCTGTTTCAGGGTGTGACAACCCTTTCACTTAAAATGTTTCCTAATGTCCAACTTAAACATCCCCTGGTGCAGCTTGAGGCCATTTGCTCTTGTCCTATCACTTGTTACTTGGAAGAGGAGACTGACCTCCACCTTCCTACAATCTCCTTTCATGAAGTTTTAGAGTGTGATAAGGTCTCTCCTGAGCTTTCTTTTCTCCAGGCTAAACAACCCCAATTTTATATGTGTGTTTACACAGTAGTGCACACACATAATAACTTATAACAGGCCAGTTTAGTAGAGGAAAATATGGATGGATGATGTTTGCAGATTCAAGTGTCAGGAAAAGATCAGTTACTAAAATATGATTCCCACTCCAAGCCATGTGAGTCTCACAAGTAAATAATCACATAAAATTTTATTACAATCCGGGCACTAGGCATGGAAAAAGAGGCAAAACTGTGAGGCAAGTAAGATAGAAAGCTTGGAAAGTAGATGAGGTTGACTATTCTGAAGCAGGAGGGAAGAAGCAAGAACACAGGGCAAAAAGATGATGACAGAAGCTGAAAATATTATTTGCTATCGACATGTAAAGGATTTGAGAGAAAAGAATTAGGGAGGAGAACCCAGAGGAATCCCAGACTTACCAATGGGCTGCCTGGTTCCTCCTTCAGGTAAGCAATGAATAACCACAAGAGAGGGCTTTAGCACATATTGCTGCTGAGCAACCAAGGAGCTAAAAGTCTAAAGGCTTTGTACTTAAAATTAACTAGAAAATTGAAAATGGCCCCTCTTTACTCCCTTCTTCTGAGATTTTGGGTTGAATCTTTCCTTCTCAGCCTGTCTCAGGTGAAGGTATTTACTTAACAAAATCTTTCTCTATCTTCTCCTTCCCAGATTATGGTAAATGCAGGAAGATCTACTCATTTGGCACCCTGAGTGAATACAGGTGCCTACCTGTGCAGAAGCTATGGCTTGCCTAAGATGACTTAAAACTAGTAAGCAGGTGCTTTTTGCATTGCCTCATAACATTTTGAGATAGACGTAATGGAAATTGCTTCTGGAAATGCTCTGAGCTGAGTCAAAGGTAGGGCTGCTTGGAAAGTGCTTGATCAAGCAGCTAACTTAGTCCTGTGAGTAGCTATAGGACACCTTTAGATGTCAATGACTTGTAACCTTATTCTGCACACTGATCATACTACTGGATTTCAGTGTAGGTTTCTAAGAACCAGGTCCCAAATAAATGTTCTGTTGTCAGAACTCACAGGAGATAACACTGGGCAGAGATGTTTCTCTTCATCAGATTCTCTAAGGCCTTCCCTCTTCCACCACCCTATATACATGAGGCCTCATCTTCTAACATAAAACCCCTTGGATTCCCACGTACTATGATGCCTTATCAAGGCACTTCCCATGCACATTCTGTAGAGCTAGTGAAGTCAAAACACATGGGGTGTTGGTCCACTGAGGAAAACAAGGTGTCTTGGAGCATTTGCAAAGAGTGGATAAGAAGTGCTTTTATTTTGGAAAAGTGCTCAGGGGGCATCATCACTTTACTCATGGAGAATTGGTTCTAGATTGCAGAGGTGTCCCTTGGATGTCAAGATGGATGAAAAGGGATCTTTTGCAGTCCTAGCTCTTCAATGCTTTAGCAGACAGGTCTCCCTGAGACAAGAAGAATGCAAACTAGATGCTGCGCTTTCCCTCAGCATTTCTCTTCTTCTCTCCTCCTTACCCTAAAATTAGCTCTGCTGACAGGGATTTTATTTTTTAGGTTTTATTTTCCCCCATACACCCCACTCAACACATCAGCTTTCGTGGACTGTGTTGGACTCAACTGCTTCTAGATGCAGAAAGCAATAACGTGATGTTTCACACGGGCTCTTCAAAACCAGTTCATGAATATACCTTCAACCTGTTGGTAAGGGCTGAGCCATGTACTTCTGTGGTTTATCTGCAGAGAAAGCCATTACTCCAAGCTAGGCAAGGAAGCCCAAACTTTGTAGCTAATTAATGGGGGAGAGGCAAGCAAGCCTTAGCATGGGTGAGGTGGGAAGGGAGCCTTAAGGGTTCATACCCACATTGCCAAGCTGTTCTTACTTACATGAAAGAAAATAATGTTCATATCCAAAGAGTTATTCCCAGTCATTCTGTTAAATATTTCTCTTTTCAGACCCAAAGAAGGCATACCTGTATACCTCAATGACTCACACACAGAGTAAGACCTTCAGTAGCTGTTCATCAGGCACACTGAGCTGAAATCACTGACATAGCCCTGTGTGATTGTTTAACCTTTGCCAGCAGCTAAACACCATGCAGTTATTCACCCACCACTTTCCTCTCCCCTCCACACACCCTGCTGTGAGATGGGAAGGAAAAATGGAGGGGGGAGGAAAACCAAAACAAAACAACAAAACCAAACCAAAAAAAACCCCAAACCAACCAAACAAAAAAACACACACAAAAAAACCCCAAAAACAACAACAACAAAAACAAACAAACAAAAACAAACAAACAAACAAACAAAAAAAACAAAAACAAAACAAAAACAAAACAAAACAAAACAAACAAAAAAAAAACCACAAAAAAACCAACCCAACCAACCAAACAAGAAAAAACCCTGAGGTTGAAACAAGGACAGTTTAATAAAACAACACAAAGAGAGAAGAAAAACAGTGTTCATTATACTATTAATGATAGACAAAGGAAGCTATAGAAGCCAGGAAAGCACTATCTGTGCCCAAGATACCAACTTCCCCTTCCCCAGCTGCACTAAAGCAAGCTCAAAATAGGCACCACAATCGTGTCCCAGCCCTCCTGTAATATAGGGGCATGACTCAGTATAGTATCAAATAGCCCACTGGCTGATTCAGTTGTTTATCCTGGCTGTGGTCCCTTCCAGCTTCAGCCCCTCCCGACTGCTTGGGCCAGCAGCTGCTGGTGATAATTAACCTTAACCAGGACATTCTGTTAACAGCACTCAGTACAGATCTAGTGGAAAAACTGAGGTGGATTCACAAGAACTGCAAAGTCCAACCCTTATTCAGTAGAAACCCTCTGATTAATCCAGATGTCCCATAGCTTTAATACTGTTGGGGACTGAAAGCCTCTCTGTAAGGATCTAAGCTAAACCCATCAAAATTACTAAAAAGTGAGTGGAAATACTAAACCAGCTTCTGTTGTTTGGTGAAACTTTAGGAGTGCTCTGATTATTGAGGAAACTTGCTATCAGTAAAGTATTTCAACCATTCCCGTGTTTGCATTGTCCCCTAAAAGCACTATATGACAATGTGGTACCTCCAATATCTTTCTTCTGCTTCTTGAGATCATCTTGTATATGTCATTCAAATGATATTCATGTGGACATCCAGATGCCCACAGAAAAGCTTTAGCCTAGAAGCCAGCTGTGCTGGGGACATGGAGAAATGCTGCTGTAACCAGACCCCCTCAGCTGAAACAAAATGCATGAAGTTTGGGGCAAGAATCACTTAAAGGAGCTCTGTGTTATGCACGGGTAACTTTCAGCTGCGAGTCCATGCCGAAGCAGGATTGGAGGGTCTATCCAAATTCTTGGTTCCTGTGACGCAGGCTACCATGTCCCTCATGAACTGCTGTGGTCTGCTGGAAGGGGTTGCTTGGGAAGTCCCCATGAGTTGGCTTAAATATGAGGAGTATGGGGAATAGCAGTTTTTATGTTTCTTCATCAGGCAAAAGGTTTGTCTTTCCAGGTTTACCAGTGCTGGATTGGAAACAAATTGCACAGAATGTAAACAGCTTTCCCATTAACTCTGTGTGCATGAAATCTGCAAAAACAATTTTTGTAATAGCCCTGAGATAGCTTCTCCTTTGCTGAGCAGAGCATTACTGCATAAGTACACAAGATGCAACTCCTTCAGGTGACGTCCTGCTCACCAGATAAAAATCCAGACTGGTGAAGCTGTGACACCTGGGACTAAATTATAAGCCCTGCTGTCATTTTAAATCCAGCCAGCTGATGGCTGTGTCGTGTAAGAAATGAGCTCTCAGTCTTATCAAAAGCAGTGGCACTGATTGAAACATCAGCCTCATCTCTGCTGGGGAAGCCAAGAGGGTGTCTGTCCCTCAGGAAACTCAGAATCAAGCTCCAAAGGCCATGGCTTGGCTCCAGCCAGGGAACAGGATGAAACCTGGTGGCTGTTGAGAAAGAGGAAGGGTGAATAGGGGGCTGACAGGACAATCTTGAAGATGAACAGTCCCCCAGGTAGAGAAGGGATGGAGACAGCAACTGTATTGGGAAGAGCAGTTGGGTTGAGTAACAAAAGGAGAGCTGCCAGTAATCCCTGGGCATATTCTGGGAATAAAAAAATAAAAAAAGGAATTGCTGACAGTTATCTTCTCCCTAGCCAGAAGACAACAATATATACCATGATCCCCTCCATTTGCCACAGCTGCTCCTCCACATCTGCTCAGGAAAGTTTTGATGAAATAATTTTTATTTCATCCAGTCTTAACTCACAAAAAGGTGCCAGTTCTACTGAAAATGTGTGTTCAGAAGCAGTTCTCCTCCTCCTTTAAAGACAGTGTTTTGATAATACTGCCAACAAGTTTTTTTTGAGCTGGTGTTATTGGATTTTGGTATCACTTTTTTTTTTTCTTTTTTTTTTTTTTTTTCCCCAGAGAAATCAGTGGTTATTCTCAGTATATTTAAGAGCTAAAATAAAGAAACAATTTTTATTCAACCAATTTCTTTTTGTTAGACTGACTTTTAACTCTGGATTTTATGTCATGAAATATTTAAGCTTCACTTGCTCCTGCCCACCCTGTATTCCCTCTTAATTGTGAAATGGAAATCATTTTCAAACTGCAAAATTTCACAGTCTGGAAAGCCTTTGATTCAACCAACTGCAATTTAGTGCTAGGGACCTGTATAAATAGATGCCTGGTTTCTCCTGGGAGAAAATACCTCCAGGAGTTAACTCCTTCAACCAGCATTGATAGCATAGCTGTCTCTCCCCACACCACTTCCTACAGACAGCTCACTATTAGTGAAGATTTCCCAAATACTGTCCAGCTTGTTCCACAGCCAGACTGAGCTTCTCCAGAGCACATAGCCTAGCATATATATCACCAACACTCATTTCACTTGGATTTCCTCTCTCTATCTCACCAGCCTACACTGGGACATCCTGCATGACACAGATCATGGGAAATGATTAAAAGCCTAATTTCCATTACTCTCCCATGGAGCTGGAAACCTAAAATGTTTTTGACCTTGATTTTGTTTCTTCTGAAAACTTGTTTTGGAAGTAAGCTTTTACATCTTGTGTTACAGCTCCTGGATCTCAACAAGTGATATTCATCTTGCCCGGTTATAGGCACCCAGATGTCAGATGTATGGTCTAAATCATCAGTTTTTGGAGGCATGGGTACACTGGCACAGGTTGTACAAGGAAGTTGTGGATGCTCCATCATTGGATGTGTTCAAGACCAGGTTGGATGGGGCTTTGAGCAACCTGGTCTAGTGGGAGGTGTCCCTGCCCATGGCAGGGGGGTTGGGACTAGATGATCCTTAGGGTCCATTCCAACCCAAACCATTCTATGATTCTATGAGTTTGTGAGTCTATGATTTGTCCTTATTAATCAATGGCAAAAGATAATAATCTTTAGGAGGTGACTAACTCTTTCCCTAAGGCAAATATCTAATGCACTGGAGATGAATCAATGTCTGAAACAGAAAGGAGGAACTCATCTCCTGGAGATGTCAGTTTTCTTCCACTGGCTAAAAAACAGGCCAAGAAAATTAACTTAAATCAGCCTTAACTTTTAAAATTGTATATATAAGTCCAATATATGCAAAAATAAGGAGGTAGCTCTATTCACCAAAGCTATTGCTGCCTTTTAAGAGCCAGATCTAAATTTTTTACAGTATTCAGATAGGACTACATTTCTTCAAAGCCCTCTGATATCTTTAGTGCCTAAGGTGATAATTTCTCAATGCATCAGATGCAACACACTGTTGACCAAACAGCACTTCCCCGGCAGGAAGCCAGGGATTTTCTCTATTACCAGCTCACTGCCCTCCTTCCCCCTATCCACAGAGACTAGAAATGTCTCCTCTAGATAATAATTAAGATCTCTCTGTAAATTTTCTATCAGTTTTTCTGGTACACTCCAGCAACCGGCAAAACAGAAAGATACCACTTGTCTCTATCTATATCCCTATATATCAACGTATTATTGAATACGTATTCAGATACATTACTGAACATATATGTGTATTTATATAATGATCCTTAAATCAATGTTTCTTTATATTGCAAATTTCAATTTGGCAGAAAAAATGCAATGTGGTGGATGTGGGTCTCTTTCCATTCAAAAGCTCACTATATATCTCTCAATATCAATAATACCATCAATAAAATACATCTCTATAAAATACAGTCAGTACTTAGAACTAGATGAAATCAGCGAAATGCATTCAGCTACCTGTGAAAAGGAGCTAAAAGGAGTTAACTGTACATTTGGCTCCTTTTTTTCTTCTCTCATTGCTCTGGCAAAGGGATACACATTTCATTTCCCATTGATATATACACCAGCTAGCAATAATTGGTCTGTAATTTATTGTGAGCAGAATAAGAAAGACAAAAGAAAGATATTGCAGAGGAGAACTGCCCTTTGTGGAGAAGCCTGGTTAGCTGAGAAACCTCACATAGCTCTAATTATTCCCTTTTCCACCTCTAGGCACTTTGAAAATATAGTAATATAAAAAAACAAAGCCCTGCAGTGGGTCATTGGGTAAGTGAACATTTCCAACTCTTGCAAGTGGAATCCCTTTGGGCTAAGGGATACAAGGGAATTTAGGGAACTGTATCGCCTACAGCCACATAGCCTGGTGCCATCATACTCTACACTGGACAGCTGGATAGTGGTCTCTGCTAAGGAAGTCAAGAGAGTGACAGACCCTCCATGAACTCAAAATCAAGCTCCAAATTGCACCTGAGAGACTATGTTTTGGCTTCAAAAAGGGACACAGGATGAAAGCTGGTAGCTGTTGGAAAAGAGTGGGGAAGAGGAGACCAACAGGAGCATTTGGGAGAAGGAATAAGTCCCCCAGGTGGAGAGAGGATGTAGAGAGCATTTGCATCAGCACAGTCCACACCTGGAGCTATTTGTGCTCTGGACATAAGAAAGACACACTGTCAAGGGCAAGTCTATTTCATACACCTGAAAAGTTATTATCTAAGAAATATGAATAAACAACACTGTCTAATGGACCACAATATTGCTTTCCAGAGAAGGAGCAGGTGAGGTGAAGGTAAGTCCACAAGATAATCCTAGCATATGAGGACAGAGGGACTTTCTCCACACAAAACAGGTATTGGATTCAAGGTCCAGGGATGTTAACATACTGAAAACAGTGGAAAGAATCTGCATACAATGCTTCTATATCCTGGAAGACTGTCCTGTGCTCTTCAGGGGTCCTTATTCACAACTGTGGTTACATTCCTGTGTCAGCTTTGCCACTCTGTAAACCTTCAGCCTCCGCTACCATATTACACCAAGACCATGGATAGGATCTATCCAGGATTCAACAGCTGCTGTCTCTTATTGAGCCCTGTGTTTCCTTTCATGGCTCATTACAATAAGTTAGATTAGAACTATAGCTAATTGCTATTGCCATAGTAATTTACAGTAGATGCTGTTACTGTTTGTAGATCATGGAGATGGCATAATGACATGTTGTCTTTCCTAATTATATCAGCCAAATAATTCCCACTAAGCACTGTAATAGTATTTTAATTAATATTATTATCCCCATATCTGTCACAAAGCTTAAACTCTGGAGCTGGAACTCCTTTTGTTTCCTTTTGTACCTTCAGAAAAGTTGAGCTTGACAGAAATCTGCAGGCCTTGGGTCTTTTCATGCTGTTAAGTGAGAGAAAGCAAGAGAGCTGGGTTTGATTCTCACCTTTGCCAAGGGCATAACCATGGGCAAGTGAATTTGTCTTTCACTGACTGTGGAAAGCAGAGTATATTTAGATTTAGCTCAGCTTGTGTTCTGTGGATGTGATTTTAAAGAACTTCTAACTTAGAAAGGGAGGTTTTAGTGAATAGGAATTAGCCAGCAAATTCTCATTTGCGCTTCAGGCCTAGGTTCACCACCTCTTAGATGCTTAAATTAACAATTATCTATTAGTGATTAATTAAATTAGGATTCTGGTTACCCAGGCTATGTTTGCAGGTAAAAGGAAGCAGGAAAACATCTCTAGAGGTGACCTTGATCTTTAGTTTGCTGTCTTTCCTTTACTTGAATAGGCTTTATATGTATTCAATGACTCAATTAAGTGTCTAAAGCTAAGTGGAACTCAGTGGAGCTCTCAGGGGCTTACAGACTGTGGTGCAGGACCCATCCATGTGTGCATTTGTAGCCCCAAGTATATGCAGATAGTGTGTGTGTTTCTGTGCTGGGAACCCCACTGGTGTCCCAACCAAGCTGGTTGCTTTTCTAGACAGAAATTCTGTGATTGGACTGTCAAACCTGGTTGCTCTTCGACTTATCAGTACAAGTTGAAAGTGACAGCACTGACATTGAAAGCAGAAGGGAACATGGAGCCGAACATGATGACATGCTCAGTATAGTGGGAGCTGAGGCTGCTGTGACTCACATCATGGTAATGTATTCACAAAGCGATGGGGAACCGCAAGCTACAGGAGTTTGGTTTTTCACAACTTCACAAGTGTCTGCTTCATCAAAAGGTGCCAATAGTTTTGTTATGCTGTGAGTGCTGCAAGATGTGCAGGGGACAGTTTGCAGTCAGGGAAGTTGTACTCTGGGTGAGAAGTACCCTGTGGTTCACTAAGGGAAGTCATAGAGCTAGCTGACTTTCTCTGATCTTCTCCGTGCAAGGCTCTACAATGAAAGTGCCTTGTCCCCTCTGTAAAATAAAACAATGCATACACTACACTAAGAAAAGGAGGTAGAGCTGAAGCAAGGATGATGTGAGATAGTGGCTGATGGGTAGGACAATGACAGGAACAAATCTGAGATAATTCAATAGCTTCATGCTTTGTAGACACAGATACTACCTTGTAGATCACCACAAGGTTCAACACACAGTGGCTCACAGACCAGGTCACTGAGCTGTGTGTGATGTAGATGACTGCAGAGCAGACGGAAGCCAGAAATGTATGAGGCATGGGCCTATGTGCAAGGAGCTAATGTCTAAGGAGAAGGTCACATCAAGCCTGATGCTTTATGGAGCTTCTTTGTGTTCCTATCAACCTACTGAGAGGTGAAGATGATAAGTCATCATGCTAAACCCTGGTCAGATACTAAACACATCAACGTTATTATCTGTGATACAGAAAAGGCACTGTCGGCTTACCTTGGAAAAAATGGGTTGGACGTCAGCAGCTGTTTCTACCTCTGGCAAGACCAGAAACAGTGCAGGGTATGTATATATAATTAGTTTAACCCATAATTGTTTTTAAAGCTAGCTTGGATGTTGCAGCATGGTGCTGTACCCTTCTCATCACTTCATTCCCATGGGGGATATTTTCAAAGGGAAAAGAAAATAATTAAGTCAAATTCCTGTAGAATATTCAAAAGTCTAAGTCCCTATGGGTGCCAGAGCAACACTGAAGTTTTAGGGTAAAGTCCTCAGAGTGATCAGCTGCACTTTAAAGTGGACAGGGCTGGGCAAAACATATGTGTCAGATGGGAAACTGCATAGGATGGTACGACCAGAGAAGAAGTGCTTCAAATGGTTGGTAATTATATATCCAAGACATCTAGTAAGACATTAATTGATACCTGTACTTCCAGATTTTGCTGATTATGTTTTTGGTGTTCTGTTTAATGGCATTTTCACAGTATCTGAATAGAAAACATTTCAAAAATTGTATAAAAGCCTATTTCCGAAGTTTGTCCATCCTACATCAATATCAGAATAAAACAGAATTGGACCTTTTGGTATGAGGGAACTAAAAACTGCCACTTCGAGAATTTCTAGGAATACTGGAAGGATGTCTTGATCACATTGCTAGAGGTACACATCCCACATTAAAATAGGTTCCTAGCTACCCAGAAATCCATCTTCCCTGATGCTCCATCCCTGGAAACATTCAATATGAGGATGGACAAGGCTCTGGTCCATTTTGGAATTGCTTAGAAGAAAACCAGGTAGTGGCAAGGCACCCTGCAATCTTTTGAGGCCAAAAGCTTGGGTTAATTGAAACAATTTAACTAGAGTAGAAATGTGCACCTCTGATTTTTACTTTTTCATTTCATTCTATATGATTTAAAATAATATACAGTCAGAGGGAGGGAAAAAATAAGAACAAAAGTAATTTGGAAATGAACAATGAAATGTTATTTGCTTTAAAGGTCAGAGAGGAAGTTTCAGCTATGGTCGAAGATTTCTCTCTCTTTTTTTTTTTTTTTTTTTTTTTTTTTTTTCCCAACAGTTATTTAATCAAAAACAAAAAAATGTTCTTTCATCAATGAATTGACGCGCCCTTCTTACACAATCTATTTAAC
>JAAGNO010006652.1:0-30726 GCA_033439905.1 Ceryle rudis | reverse complement strand
ATTTCATGTTAGTGTATATGAGCGCGTACCACAAGGAATGTGCCAGGAATTGAAACATCCTCACAGGCTGATGCATTATTGTAACCACAATAATTTGATGAAAAGTGCCAGTTCTATCTATACACTTAATCATTTTTCCTAAACGCTTCCCCGGGTAACAGGAGTTATTACCAAACAAATTGTATGATTGGGGTTTTCCTTTTAAAAGATTAATTAGAAGACCTAAAAATTTGGAGGTGGTAAAATGTGAAAAAGATGAGTGTTAGATGCCTGTCTTTAATTATATGTGGGGGAGACAAGCACGCTGTCTGACCACATACCGCATAAAGATTCCTCCCTCCTGCTTCTTTTTTCCCTGCTTTTCGTGGTTAGAAAGCATGTGGTACCAGAGTATGGTAGAAGTATCGGGAACATTTTTGCCTTTTGATGTAATCTATGAACATTTATTGAGCGCGGTAAACTAGGGAAAGAAAGTTGGGGTGAGGAACATATTGCCCTGATGGATATTGAATGTTGCAAGAGGGCAGATTTGATAACTTGGCATTCGCATTAAATTTTCTTAGCCACCTTTGAAATACACCTTAAACGTTCCTGCAGGGAACTAAATGTAGGGGTTCTTTTACTTTTCCTTCTCTGTTCTTCTGCATGCTCTATGTGTTGTTGTAAATAAACAGTAGCATGGTGTAACTGACCTCCGTTCAGATTCTACATTGCTACTCGCCCTGAGTCCACAGGGATTGCAGGTGTGTGCATGGCACCCTGCCTGTCCTCTGGTGTGTGCTTCTGCCGTCATCCCCTGTGGTGCCCTTTTCCAGCAGCGTCTCTTACTCAGTGCTGTCAAAGTGTGTGGTGTGTCCGTCTTAGGTGTTTGTTACATTATTGGCTTTTAACTGGTTTGACTTCCGACTTAATACAAAAGCTTGTGGAAGGAAAACTGGAATAAAGAATTTTAGCCTTTTCAGAGGCTTTGTACCCACATGAATTTTAAAGTTTGCTTTGCCGTATGGATTTATAGTACTACAGAAAATAGGCCAGACTAGGGACATAATTTATGCTTTAAAGCAACATACCCTTTTGCATATGCGTGACTAAAACAAGTTATTGGGGAAAAAAAACCCAAACCAAGTTATTATGTGAAAAGCTTTTTGAAAGCAAATGCTTTAATAGAAATGAGTTTGCTTAGGTTATTTAAGCATATGAATAACATATCTGAAACGTACAGTGAAAACCTCATTTCAGCATTGTGGGTATGTATTGTGCAAAGCAAATGGATCCAGCTACCTTGAAGCTCTTGAGCTGTATAGGCATTAGAAGGTGTTTAAAAATGGATTTTTAAAAGGGAAAAATTCCAACAGTAAATATGGAATTACTGCCTAAGAAAACTCTCGTGTTTGGAAAATCTATGGAAATGTTAATGTTTGTAATTTTTATAGTGTGATGTGCATGGCAGAGAGATGCAGTATATAAGAGAACAACTGTGTGTTGCGGTGACAGAAGTTTTTGTTTCTCCTGTTCACATTTCACTTTACTGGGTGTCCGTGTGTTCCTCTCATCCTCATGCACCATTCTCCCCACCGAATCCTTTTCTTTGTCACGTTTCTCTCTTGACAGACCTTTCCTTTGTAGGTCGCTGCCGCTCCGTCCGTCACTGTTTAATTCTTTCCTTTCCCTTTTCTAACTCGTCTAGAGCCTAGAAGAGGAGATAACGTCCATTTTATTTAGTAAGGAGGGGTTTGGCGCTGGCACCAGAGGGCCTTTCGCCGCCGCCAGCGTGTGGCCAGCAGAGGGCGCTGCGGGGGAAGAGACCGCCGCTGCCGCTGCCGCCGCCTCGGCCGCGCCGCCGCCGCCGCCCCAGGTGCTTCCCGTTCCCCGCCGCCCGCCCCTCGCTTCCCGCCGCGGCGCCGCGCAGAGCAGCGCCCCGGCCGCCCGCACTGCCGGCCGCGGGACGGCGGGGCTGGGCAGCTGGCGCGGTCGTGGGGGTCCGGCTGCTCTCCCGTCTAAACATTAACCACCGGCCCCCACAAGCCTTAAAAACGCCAGAAGGGCGGCCTGCGGCTTACTTGCCGTGTAACGGAGCCTATAAGCTCCGGCTGCTTGTTAGAGGGGAGAGAGATTCGCCGAGAGAGTTTAATTCTCTATTTGCAACACTCGGGAAATATGAACTGGTGCTCGTTTAAGCTTCACCAGGGGTGCTGGCTTGGCCTCTGCAGGTTCTTGGCTTGGTAAACAGCAATAAAATCTAGGATTAAGTCACAGATGATGTGTTGATTTTTGTATTCTTACCATTTGAACTAAAATTTTGCTTCAAACCATTCACTAAAAATACATTAGATCAAAAAACTACCTAATACGTAATTTACGGTGGGCTTTCTGGGATATCCATCACAGATCATTTTGTTACAGAACAAATACTAATATAACTGGTTTTATCTCATCATTTTAGCTCTAAACCGAATCCTAATGGGATCATCTTGGTATATTGCTATTCTGACAGCCTATCACCATAAACAGTCTCCCTCTTGTTATCTATTAAATTTGATAAAGTAACAACCGAAGGTGAACAACTAATAAAATCTTACAATAAAGTCTTCTTTTTTGTTATTATTTTTGTATGGTGATAAACTGATAGGCAATGCTAAATAGGTTGGTTGGGCTTTTTTCCCCTTGATATTATTTCTTCTTAATTCCTGATTTAACAGCACAACATAACTGCCTCAATGGCATCACTGCCAGTGCATTCATGCTTTTATTTTCAGTCCTTCATGATTAAATTCTAATAACTCCTACAATTCTTACCTAATTCTGAACGGAATATTTCAATTAAGTGGAAGGAAATGAGCATAGTTCTATGTGAATCTTGCAGTGAATACACAGTATTTGTCAGGTATACACGTACTTGAAAGCTTGCTTGGAGGATATTGCGCTGTTGAAAAGGGTTATGCATTGACTTTTGTCCTCTGATTGCTTTTTGTTTCACAGAGACATGCTTCCAGAACAGAAGGGCCTTGTACTGGAGTCAGCGATGCTGATAAGGTTCTACTGATTTTTTTCCATAGTTAAATTTGGCTCTAACTCTTCCAATCCATCTTCATTCTTTCTTTCCTTCCTTTTTCAGTTAACCATCACAACCATCTTTTGTCTTCTACATGACATGAACCAGCCATCACCTAATTTTGTTTCCATCATTTTAATTTATTCACATACTCTACTTTTGTTTTTCCTCATCCATGTTTTTGTGCAGAGTTCACATGAGACTCTGGACATAGTGGTGGAGAAGAAGCAGGCAGAGGTTGGGATAGAAGAAACTCTAGTCGTAGACGAAACCAACAAAGGGAAAATGCAAGTTGCCACTGATGCTGGGGAAGCATGTAAGGTGGAGCATCTGTCAAAAAAGGACTCTTCATCATTGCCATCAGATAGTAGCAGCAGCAGCAGCAGTAGTAGTGAGAGTGAGGATGAAGAGGTGGGAGAATACCAGCCACATCGTAGGGCAATTGAGGAAGTCATCAGGGAAGAACAGGAAGAAGAGGAAGACATGAAAAGGAAAGAACACGAAGAAAAAATACAACATGTGGAAGCCACACCAGAAGACAGTAAGCTAAATGTACCGGTTGAGCACACACAAGTTACAGCTGAAGACTTGGTCCAGGAGAATGCAGTTACCGTAGCTACAGAGGAGAAGAATTTGTCAGAGGAAATTAAGCAAGATTTAGGTGAAGAAAAAGAGGAAGAACAGCTCAAAGTCAATGGAGATGTGTCTCACGTTGACATTGATGTTGCACCACAAATAATTTGTTGTTCTGAGGTAAATGGTAGAACAGTTTGACAACTAGATTAAGCAGAGTTATTTCTTGGGGTGAATATATACCTGCCTTTCTTCTTCTCCTATTCCTTCAGCTCTTCAGTTATCCAACAAGATTCAGATCATTTGGAAGGGGAAACCATTGAAATTCTGTCTCCTTCGGTTATGGTTTCTGACTTTTTGCTAGAACTGAGTGACAATCATCAGTAAGGCAAACCTTCCGAAGACTGACATCTCCGTTTTTTTTTTTTTCTCCCCCTTACTTTATATGCACATACATAATGTGTATTTATTATTTTACATGTTTCCAGTGTTTTAAGTCTTGTCTTGTCTATTTGTCAACTGTTTTTGACATGTCCATGATATGTAATTGGGATTGGAAAGCTATTGGCATTTGAAATAAGAAAACCCTCATTGCAATTTCCCCCACTCCCCCCCCCCCCAGTTACTCACTGCCTTTCTTGACTCTTTTTTTTTTCTCCTTTTAAAAGATATTAGGGATTTATAGACTAGAATAAGTATGGCTAGAAATTGCATAGGTGAGAGCACTGCATTGTAAAGGAGTAAGGCATACATCACAGTCTTACTACAACGTCTTCTAGTGCAATAGATATTTAGGGAAGCGTGCGTGGGGTCCAGTCACAATCAGTTGTTTTAAGCCAAACAAGGCTGAAAGGTTCATTACTGGGCAAACTTCATAAAGAAACAGAAAGGCAAAAAATAAGGCACAGGGATTAATCTCTGTAAAGTTGGCATGATCTTCTGCCAAGTTTTTCAACAGCTTGGCGGCTTTTTTTCCTAGTTACCTACCTGCTTGTTCTCGTAATGGTGGCAATTTTTCTTTCTTTGTGCTTAAATCCCAACAGTTTCTCTTTTTTTTTTTTTTTTTTGTCTTTTGCATAGACAGGTGTTAGGATTGGTGATGTCAAACACTTAGTTTACAAGACTTTTAGAAGTTGCAGGCATGCACACTTCCTAAAAGAATCACTGTTTTGGAGGAAGCAGGGCAGGACTGCTGTGTGTGCAGCTGTGTGATGGAAAGGATTTTATTTTTTTTTTCCTCCTGTGCATCCAAAATCAGTGGGAAATAACTGATATATCTAGAAAAATATGAAAAGGTTTTATAGATTTTTTTTTTTTTTAAGTTCTTAAACATATTGAGAGTCTGCTTCAGTAATTCACAAATTCACTGGCTTTCAGACTCCTGGTTAATTGTTTTGTTTGTGGTACTGCAGGGAACTCTGCTAGCTAACTCTAAATGGTTAAAAAGACTTTTTAGGATTGTGGTCAAAAGAAGCCATTGATTTCCAGAATTATTAGACTGAATGTAGGCTGCTTAAAATTCAGTTGTCAAAGTGTTGGGTTTTTTTCTGTTCCAGAAGTAAACTTTTACAGCATTTTCTTGGAATTTCTAATCCTTATTTGCAGTCTGACAGAGCCATGATGGGTATCTTCCAAGATTAGTTCCAATATAAAGCTTATCCATCTGCACTAGCTATCAGCTTCTTTATGCAAAATAAGATTTTTTTTTTTAATTATTACTATTTTTTTTCCCTAGTGATGCTGTTTTACACATTGTCAATGCCTGTGTTGCAGCTTTCTTTTAGCAGTTTCCTGCTGTGATACGTATTGTTGGCTGAAACACAGAACTTTGGAAGGATTATTAGGAGATTAAATTTTCCTACCATGTTATATAGATGTTAGAAGGCTGGTGTATTAGTCTTCATTTCACTTCGCTTATTTATTGCATGCTTTCGATTAGCAATACAGTCAAATACTTACCTTCCTGTTACAGTTTTCTTGAGTTTTTGAGGTTTTTTGGTCCACTCTACGAACATTCATCTGTCTTTTCAATTGACTGGTTATTTCTTACACCACAGCCTCCAGTAGTGAAAACGGAGATGGTAACCATTTCAGATGCCACACAGAGAACTGAAATCTCCACTAAAGAAGTTCCAATTGTTCAAACGGAAACTAAAACTATCACCTATGAATCTCCACAGGTATGGTGCCTGGGTGGTTATATTGTTTGCAAACTGCTTTTTGTTTCAGTTACTTGTAGATTAAAATGTCCCAAAACCTTTAGTTTCAAAAACCTATACTTTTTTCTAGCAGCCAAGATTATACTTTTAACTATGAATTAAGTAAAATGTTTGTAGATACACCAGTATCACTTCTAATGTTCTAAGTGTGGGGGTTTTTTTAATGTAAGGATGTAGTTGGTGTCTGCAAATTTATAGCTAATTTTTACTTTTGGAAACTTGATTAAAGTATCTCATTAGTCCTGAAAGGAATGTGTAACTTTGATAATAAATTTTCCACGAAAAAGGAACCGTAACAACATCCTTCCTTACATGACTTGGTAAGCTTGGATGGCTTCTATTTAGTTTTCTATTCTAACTGAAATAAAGAATGTGGTTAGTAAGAAAATCAGCCTTTTCTCCTCTGAAAATAAAGCGTTTACAAATTTCCTTACAGTTTGATGGCACTGCTCGTGACAATGCTGGTGTGCTGCAGAGTGCACAGACAATTACGTCAGAGCCAATTTCTACTACCACAACTACACACATCACAAAGGTAAAATATAATGTCTCTCTGAATTAAAAAAAAAAAAACACTCAAGACTCTCGGGATGGAGTCACATGAAGTTTTTCATATATCTGCTAGTTTATTGAAGAAAACTGACTTGAAATGGATTCCTTCCAGGCATGCGTGAGAGTTGATCTGTACACAGATTTTGAACAGAGAAGCCCTAATGAATAGGCAGGAATATCTGGGAACTGGACAAAGGAGAAAAAAATGATTAGGTTTTCTGTTATTTCAGAGGCCTTATTTCTGTGTTTGACAAATGAGTATGTACCTAAATCTTTACAGTTTTGGTTCTGTCGTCACTCACCGATACCCTACAGAATCTTTGTTAGTGTAACCGGTTTGTCTGGGATCCTGAGTAGCCATACTATTGGCAGCAGTTATAAGGATGAATGGAATGTTTTCTTAGTCCTGTATTGATGATCTTTGTGCTGCTAGGTTTAGAGAATTTTTAAAAACAAATTACACCACTAGAATTACTTTGCGAGCATATTTTGGTGCTGAATAAGGTGCTCTGCATTCCATGCTTGAAAAGGAAAGGAAAACTCAGTGCTAACAGGACATGGCATCAGTTTCAGTCTTGTGGAATATTTCATGTCAGAGTATTTTGGAACTAACAAAGTGTGATGATGATTATTGTTATTATTAACTTACATAAATATTTGTCAAACTTTAGACATGCCCAAACACCACAGTTTTGAGCTATTGTCTTTGAACTCTTCAAGTAGTTCTCCAAGGAAATTACAGAAAGCATTGTTTAGGGCAAAGGGAAGAGGGAAGCGTAAGGTGAGTTTGGGATACCTGCCTCCCCTCCCCTCCAAGACAATAAACATTCAATATCTATATTCCATACATTGAAATAAGATTGAAAGTTCTCTTCACAAAAGGACTGTGGAAGGTTGTTATTGGAAAGTTGTCAGATAAAAGTCAACTGAAATAAAGTTAGCTTGGAATTTAAAATGTATGTTTTGTTATACAGAGTAGTCAACAAGTCTTCTTCCATCTCCTGCTCCTTTTTGGAACCATTAAGCCACCGCCGTGTTAGGAAAAAGTCTTTATTCAGTAAATTATGCTCCTGGGTGGGGGGTGGCAGGCATACATTTACTTGTTTAGTTCAAATGTCAAATAATGCTGCTTTTTGGAAGGAATCATTAAAAAAATGGTTTCAGTTCTGTCTTCTACTAAAAAATTACTGGGACTACCGTAATGCAGCAGATCCGTATCTTTTCTTACTGCCTGCTTATTGTTGATTCAAAAGACAGTTTGAATTTTCTAACCTAACTTTCTATTTTACATTGTTCATTATTGATAAAGGGACCTGCTAAAACAGTTTCAATATTCTAAAGGTGTTCTTAACAGAATCATCTTGGATCTTTTCTAATATGATCAGTTTATCTTACATAAGAGTTTATTCTTTTCTCTTACACGGGTTGATTTAAAAAAAAAAAGGCATATCATGTTATATCTGTAAGAATTTTTCTATAAGCTAAAATGTTTTAATCATTAGAGTAAGAAACAAACAAAACAAAGCACAAAATTATTTTCATCAGCAGTGTGAAATATGTTGAAAATACCTCTAAGGTCCGTGAATGGCAGAACTGAAAACTGATCATCTTTGTATTTAATGGTGTAGGATTCTTCAGTCTGAGAAAAGGCTGATGATAAATGGGTTGGAATCAAAGCAAATACTCCCGGAGTTTCCTTGTTGCCAGATTTATATGGTGGGAGAAGCTGGAATTCCAGTTTGTCTGCATATTTAGATATGTCCAAACTTAGGCTCCAGTAACAGAAGGAATTATCTATTGCTTGGTTTTTATGAAGTTTAACACTTGCTAAAATGTGACTAACTGCATCTGAAAAAGGAAAGGATGGTTTAGCACCGAGAATGTTTCAGTGCAACAGGATTAGTGCTTGGTAGTGATGCGGAATAATAAGTCTTTGAGCAGTCTGGTTTAGTGGGAGGTGTCCCTGCCCATGGCAGAGTGCTTGGAGCTAGATCTGTAAGGTCCCTTTCAACCCAAACCATTCTGTGATTCCAAGTATGTTTTGGGTTTTTTTCTTGTTTTGTTTTTTCTTTTTCCTTCTGTAGATGGTAAAAGGTGGGATATCAGAAACAAGAATTGAGAAGCGCATCGTTATAACTGGAGATGCAGATATCGACCATGATGAGGTGAGTATGTAAGCTGTTAACACTTAGAATGTGCTTTTTGTATACACTGACATCTAGATGATGTTTCAGAAATCTGAAATAATAGAAAGGTAGAGAAGTTGAGTAAGAGGACACAGAAAGACCCTGCGATTGTTAATTTTGGCAAAGCTGTTAAGCAATTACACTTTGTGAATAAGGAGCCTTCAGAATGTAACTGAAAGAAAACCAGCATTTGTAACTTTGCATCATAGATCATGTGAATGGATTTTGTACAATTGTCAAAGGGATTGCTTTTTTTGGAAAAGACCCAATTTGTTTAGTACTGCTTTTGCCATTTGGGAGGGAAAGCATTACTGAAATAATCTGATTTTGATCCATTAATCTGGATAGATGGCAGTCTACTGTGCTGTCAGCAGCATCTGAACACAGCACTCGGTTTGACTCAAAGCTTTGAAATACATTAAAGCATAAACTGCTCGAATTTTAAAAATAGTTTTTGACTTGTGTTTACAGAATTCTGTATGACAGAAGTAATTGTTGATCTGCTGGAATCAGTGCCTTTCATCTCTATCAGTACGACAGCAGTATTTTACAATGTCTTAGAAACTAGAGCTAAAATCACTCCTACCTGCCTGGTTAAAAAGGTTGGGTTTAAGCAGCACACAGGAAAAGAATTGAGAAAGTGCAATTATTTATTCTTTGTAATGATGATTACATAATTTTTTCTGGTTTTCATCTTAAGAAACTATAGTAACAAAGTTGATTGGCAGTCACTGGATAACACAAATGGAAGCCTGCCTTCTAGAGAAAGTTGCAGGGAACCCAATTCTAACTTTATGTAAGCTACACAAATCAACATAATAGGATTTAATTTAACTTCTTAATTATAGTATACTGAAAGCTCTCAGGGAATTTAATTTCACATTTTGCTTTACATACAGAAAGTGGCTCTTGACAAGCTGAATCTCTTCTTGAAACTCATAATTAAATGACAGGGCTGTTCAGCATCAGGCACAGCTCTTGTTTGCCTTGACACATGTTCAGTGCACTCTGAATGTCTGAAAAGGTCACACAGTAACTTTAGTGTATCATTTTGAGACATGGGTAATTAAGTTAAAAATGAAATTATAAAAAAGTACATACAAAGTACAGTTTTAATCACTGAAGTTTCAAGTGGCAGTGAGCAGCTTTTAGAGATTTAAAAGATCTCTACCACTTTTTCTTCAGTGGATATGGAGCTCTTTAAATGTACAAACTGCATGCTGAATGTTTATTCTTTTGCCTTCTAGCTCCCTGCATCAGTAAGAGTTTTCAGTAGGAAAATAGTAATTTAATTTTCAGTTACAGAACACAAATGCTCATATTACTTCTTGTAACTTAACAATTAGACTCTAAGGGTTTTTTATTGTTTATGGCTTCATTATAAACACTGATCCTTAAATCTCAGCAGCCACTTTTGTATCCTCTTTTGTACTACAGAGATTACTCTTGGCATGTTCTAAAAGATGAACTAGTAAAATATTGCTAGGAATACATTAGCAAACATCATCATTGTACCAATGCACACCGTGTGTTCCTCTGTACATATTTCCTTAATAGGATTAAGGTGTTAATGCTGGTGTTTCCAATCCTCCTTCAAGGTTATTTTTCTCACTACCTACATCTCAAGAAATTGTCACTTTCCTAAATTAAGATAAGCTTTTTTGTTGTATTGTATTTTTCTTGCTCCTCCTAGTATATTTGGGTTTTTTTCTAGCTGTGTTTGATAGTAAGTTGAACAGTGAGCTCACTGTTGCCTCAGAATACCTTTCTGTTTTTTCTAAGTTCTTTTTGTTGTTGGGTTGGGTTCCAACAGTATTACAGCTCACTGAGATGAGATTTAGACCGGGGAGGGAATAGCTGGTCTCGTGCTCTTTGCCTGTTCCTCAGAGGGTGCTTTTACATGGTTGACTGTAAAGCCTTGTGTAGAATAGAATAGAGTATTACGGTTGGAATGGAACTACAATAATCTAGTCTAACTGCCAGTGTGTGACATTGGTGCAGCTCTTAAGAAGATAAAATTTTTTAAAATGTGGAGGATGGGATCAGAAGAAACTGAGTAGTCCTTGTATTTACATGTGCCTGAGTTAAGCTAGAGAAAGTTCTCTTACACTGGTAAAAGGAGAAAAGGGAGATTCTTCTGCACAGAAAGAAATTCCTGTTGCGATTCTTCTTCCAGCATTTCAGTGCCATACTTAGTACACATTCCAAAGTATCTTTCCTTTTTGTTCAGGAAACTGAAGGGAACTCTTCTTTTTCTGTACTGTGTACACTCCTGTAACGTCTTTATCTGCTAGATCTGTTGCAGAAGTTCAAAAACTTCTGGGTTACAAGAAGACTTTTTATCTCCTGGACTGAGCTAGAATAGTTACAGAATAACTGTAGGATTATCTGTACTTCCTGGAAAGTTTGGTAAATATGTAGCATAGTGTGTTGTGGGGTTTTGGGGGGTTGGGTTTGATGGTTAGTTGGTTTGCGAGCTTGTATTTTGATATTTTAGGGGGTTTTTTTTTAACTCCTGAGCCCTCTCAAGTTCAGGAATTTTGTGTTCTGAACAACTATAACCAAAAATCCTATTGCTGCTCTCCCATTTTCTCACTCCACATGAATGTCCTTTTGCTGTTGCCGAGTTACATATTTCAAATACATTTGCAGGCCCTGGCACAGGCAATCAAAGAAGCCAAAGAACAGCACCCTGACATGTCTGTGACGAGAGTGGTGGTGCACAAAGAAACTGAGCTTGCTGAGGAAGATGAAGAGTAAAATCAAAAATGCCCTCAAGCAGGTACTTCAGGTAAGCTTCTGTATATCACTAATACAGGCAAAGGTAGCATTAGTTTTCTGTAGCATTCTGCAATGAAAAGCTTGAAAAATACTGGATGTCTTTCATATACACTATCACAAAATGGTGAGTTGAAACAGGAGTTAACAGTAGACTGTCAATAGAAGAATTTTTTTTCTGCAGTCCCATCTGACGTTAATTTTAATTGCAAATTTTCCTGCATGTCTCACAGTTTTGTCACAGTACTTGTGGCATTTCCTACGATGTTTGGTCAAGTTGTAGTCCATCTTGAAGTGAGTGAGTTTGGGCTATTTCTGCAGAACATGACAGGCGTGTCACATTTTTCTCTTTACCTGTACAATTACAGTCCTTGCCTTACATCTTGCTCATTTAGTGGTTCCGCTTCCAGGCCTCATACAGATTGTGCTCGAACTACAATGTTTGTTTTGATTATGTGAGTCGATAAATTACCTTTTGGCCAGTTTTCCTCTGAGCTTGCTGAGAAGCTGGAGATTTTACATCACAGTGGAGCTAAATTTGAGCTTCCCCCTTAAAGTCTCTTCAGTTTTGGTCAGATTATTATGTGTTTGGAAAAATGAATTAATTTTTTTCTCATAAGTATACAAATAAGGAAAACAACAAGGATCAAGTTCAGAAGTGCCAGGTAGCACCTGGCTATTGAGTCTATAACATTAATACTTTTTCATTATTACAACATTACATAATGTTATAAAGTATGGAAATAACAAGGGGTGTGTTGCTTATGAGGAAGGACTGGGGAAAAGTCACCAAAAATTCGGAAGTCCACACAAATCTCTGCATGTATTTTCATGGTACATTTATGTCAGTGCTCAGTTACATTTGCTTTGTAGCTTTGTTGCTTAGTGACACTGAAAATGGGTATAGTGTTTATGCTCCAGCTTTTGAAAGCAGAGGGGAGGACATGGAACTGTCTGCGCTTTAGGTAATTTCACTGGTCCCTTGGTACACAGCAAGATGAAACATAATGCTCAAACAGTCCTTCCTGTGTTTTCAGCATTTACATAGCAGGATCTAAGGTAGAAAGAAACATTGAGACAGCAGAACAGAACATTTTGATTTACAAGGATTTGCTATTATTATATGTGCTCTCATCACGTTTTTATTTGTTGTTAATCAGTGTGAATTTAAAGGGCTTGGGAGCAGGGATTGCCTCTTCAGAGGCAATGTGCAGAATGTGGCAGTTTCTTCACGTTATCTTAATCCAGAAAAGTGTCTTTCAAACTGGTGTTCAATATCACCTATGCCATATAAGTAATTACAACGTCTTGCTTGAAGGGACTGTCACGGGAGGAAGAAACCATCTTGACAGGTTTGCACCACATTTCTACATTAGTGATCAGCTGCAAAGTTGACTCTATTCCTTCATCAAATATCTAACTACTTTGTAAAAATTTTATTCAGAAAAAAAACCCCATTCAAAGAGTTCCTCTGTCTGCTGAGGGTGGTTTTTTTCCCTTTTTTGAGAAATACACAATGGTGTCTGCAACGCATCGGAGAGCGTCAGATGTGCTTGTCTGAGTTTGCCAATTGCTCTACGGCTCTTGGTCTGAGGTGCTTGTCAAAGAGTAAAAGAGGACTAATAGGAAGACATTCCACCATGCTGCTGCTCTTGACACCTGGGGACTTTTTTGACTGATGGTGCTTTTCAGTTGAACACCCAGCAAAAAATTCAGTAGTCTAAACGCAGGCCACCTGAACTGCCATGAATCTGTCTGCACCTTGGACCATCAAGAGCCCTTTGCCCTCCTGTGGCAGCAACTGAAGGGCACGTGGGACTGCAGAAACAGCTCTAGACAATTGTGTTTAGGCAGGGGATTCATGTCATGAATTTCGGTTAGTTATTTCTGAGGTGGTGAAAGCTCTGCCCCAAAGACCAGGGTAGTATTGTTTACGTAGACTTGTTTTCTCCGGCAGAAGCGAGAGATTACACTCCTAATTCTGAGTGATTATTAATCAAATAAATATCTTCATTTCTTAGTTATGCCCTAGATTGTGGATTAAAAATTTTCAGTAAACTGTGCAAGAGGTGACTATTAAAATATCATGAGAATTTGGGGGAGGGAGAAAATTCACTAAAGCAAGAAAGGCATTGATAGAAACTGAATAACTGTTTACTTCACGACTGAAGGGGGCTTTAGTTAATGCAACTTTTTCTTATGAAATAACCTTCCCTAAAAATAACATATATGGAAAAAAAAGGAATATTTGCTCTGATGATGTGACATTCACATAGTATGTATGCATTAGGAATGCTTACATAATCTTTCCCCTCCTTTTTCTTCCAGAAGTAAGAAGTGATACTGACCGTGAAGAACTGTAGTCATTCCAAGTCATCGCTACTCTACCGAATTCACCAAGCCTAGCAATGATGACCAGATGTTCAAGACTTAAATGCCAATACCAAACTCCATTTTAACATTTTTTTTGGTCTATATTCCCTTACAATCTTTGTTGTTTATTTTTTATAACCACTTCTTAACAGTTTTAGATTTATTTTTTTTTTTTAAACAAAGTTTTAGAGTATGATCTTCTTTTGCACAGATACTTGTATTTTTGAAGCTGATTCTTAATTATATGATAGTGAACAAAAAAAAAAGGCTGGAAAGCATTGTTCACTGGAACACACGGTAACTGTGCAGGAAGGGAGATCTTTACTAATTTAGATGTAGTTTTTTTCCAAATATTCCAAGTGAAATCTCTTACTGGAGTAATTTACAGATTTTTGGGTTTGGTTTTTTTTTCAGCTTATTCAGGTAAATATACGGGATCACATAACAAAGATTTTTATAAAAATACAACATTTCCTAAAATTTGAAAAGATATATTTCTTTGGATAAATTTTATACTGCTATCTCTGTAACTCTTTCTGTTCTGAGGGTCTCCTCTCTGTGGAGCAGAGATGGTGTGGCAGTCTACAGAGGAGAAGGAGTTGCAGACACATTTCTTCTGACTGAGCACTGTGTTGTTTTTTGCACTTTGGTGCCAATGCTCAACTTTTTGCAGACGTTTTGCTGTCTGCAGCATTCCAGATAAGGAAAGAAGGAAGAACAAAATATCTCTCTTCTTCCAACAAGAGATGATCTAGGCAGCTTAAAACCTTAGTGCTTTTATTTTTTTTTTTTTCTTACTGTGTCCAAACTTCAACACTTCCATTATTTGAATACATGTGTAGAATGCTCGCTTTCTATTAAACCTCCCTGTCTCCATGTTAGAACTGACATTTCTGTTACTGAGAAGGTGTGTGTTTCAGATGCTTTGTCTAATGGTTAATGCAGGTTTCTAGGATACTGAGTAAAAGCATACGATGGACTTATCCATAAAGTAGTAAGACAGTACCATCATTTGAGACTGCTATCGAGAAAACCTGTTAATTATTTTGGATTTTATTTTTATTTTGTTCTTGCAGGGGGTTGGTTGTTTGGGGTTTGGTTTGGTTTTGTTAATTTTTTTTTTTTTTTTTTTTTTTTTTTCTGTTGACTGTGTATAGTTGAAATGCCAAATTAGATTTATAGCAGCTTGAAGTTGTATTAAGTGATATTTTGCTTTCTGTAATTCTGTTACAAAATAAAGTTGTTTATTCTCTGTATGACTTTTGGCACTTGGGCATGAACTTGGAAGATATTTAAAGTGAGCAAGTCAGATATGAGAACTGCAATTCTAGAGGCCACAGAACCTTGAAAAGCAGCGGTTACTACAAATAGTCTCCAGAAGTAGTTACCAGAAGGGTGGCCAGACAATTGTCCGCCTCAATACAGATACTAAAGTACCAGTGTTTTTTAGAGGTCTTCCAATAAGCACCCTGGTTTCTGTGGTTCATTGAAGAAATCTTCAGATGCCAAAACAGATAAGATTCGGACAGCGCAGCGTGAGTTAAAATGCCCCTCGATCTGCAAGTGCTTCTACCAAGTTCACTGAGTTGGGTTGTAGCATGGTTTTCAAATAACAGAATGAATCACAAGGCTTCTCCCTACGTTCTTTTTCACTTCAGAGCAATGTATTTCTGGTGCTATTCTCAGTTTAGATCGCTGTCATCTGTCAGCTTGCTTGCAGAACAAACTCCCATTGGAATTTTGACTTCATATAATTTGGATAACATAAGAAATCAGTAATCAAGATCTTGATTTCTATATGCATATAGGCATTCTCAATCACATCCCACTTTACACAGAAAAATAGCAAATAACCATCTTACCTGCTTCTCTTCAAAACCAGAGACTTTCTGCCTATCAAAAAGGGGAAGAGAACCCCACCCAGCCCAATAACCTACCACACTGTGCAAGAGTAGGGAAGGTTGTCAAAGAGTAGCAAGTTTGGGATGTGTAAGTGGAGGTCAAAATGGAGATACATGCATTTAGGGGGATGTCTTAATGTATTTTTCATGCAAAAGTGTGTATTGTTGATAGGGTGTAGTATTAGTTGCTGAACTGGTTTGATGGGAGGAAAGTGTTATCATCCTGCAGTTCCTTATTGATTTGAATCATTCTGATCTGTTAGACACTAGATCAATACTGGGTTTTATTGCAATTGTATTTAATCTTTAAAACTGCAAATATAATATCCTTGAAAACTATTACTTTCATTGAGAGATGCATTTTTTCAATACCAGTGGGAACCTTTTGTCAGGGAAAAATTAATACTGCTTTAAGGTCAGCATAGCTTGTGCTTAGCTATCACTTCCATTGACTGGAGCTAACTAAACAACCACTGTCACACAGAAAACGATAAGCCATAGGTGTGATCAGTCCTGAAGATAGCCCAGTTTCACAGATTCTGGTTGGATGTAACTATTCAAGTGTTCTGGAATATTGTGCAATTCTGACGAGTCTTCACTGGTACTTTATTATATGGCATATCTAGAGTTAAAAATGCACCGTGCAACGAGTTCATAGTGGGTCCTACACAAAGTTACTTAATACATCCTTCTAGTTAATCGTGATCACCTAAGGATTCACCACAAATGTTGGGATTGTTCTACAGATTATTTACTAGATTAAGGTTCATAAAGGACAAGCAACCAAGTCTGGTGACAGAATGGTAAAAAAAAATCAAACCAAACAAAAACATGAACTAACAAACCAACAAAAAAACAAAACAAAAAAATAAATCAAACCAAACCAAACAAAACCCTGATGATACTGAACTGGGAGGAGTGGCTGATAGACTGGAAGGCTGTGCTGTCATCCAGCGAGATCTGGACAGAGCTGGGCAAAAGCAAACCTAATGAAGTTCAAGAAGGGTAAGTGTAGAGTCCTACACCTGCTGAGGTGGGCTTCTTGGAGCAGCTGGTATTATTCCATGCTGTTGACTGCAGCTCTAGAAGGTTTGAAACTAATTTTCAGGCTGCTCAGTTGTTTGGAATTTTTATATTTTACTGCACTTGAAAATAGATCCGTAGATTGGTAATGTTAGTATAAATTACAAGCATTAGAAATGCTGTTAATACCTGTGGTGTTATGTTACTTAGTTAATCTATAACGTGAAATGCAAAGTGAAGCAAATCCTGCAAGAGTTTTTGGAGGCAAGTCTATTTGAAGGGCTGGACTGGGCCAGGCTAAATGACTGATACTCCTAGATTCCTGTCTCTGAGGCTACTCCCGGTTGTCTAGCAGTGTGTGTAAGAGCAAGTACTACACTAGGTAGTAATACTTACCCAGATATTCTTCCAGCTGTCAGCAATTTTCAAAGACTTACTGGTCTATCAGTCTTTCATATTTATCTGCCTCTCTGGGTTTTTTTAGCTAATTGCCCCTGGTGGGCATTTTTACCATTCTGTGGGTTGTAAAGAAAAAAAAAAAAAGGCAAACCAAAACATTTCATTTCTTTTGATCCTGCTTCCACTGTCTTCATTTGATAGGACCACTGCAGATACTAGAAGAGACATCTGACAGTCATTCTCTCTTCAGTCATTCCCTAGCTGAAAGCTGTTCTACAGTTCTTCATCATTCCTAGCACCTTTCTCTTTACCTTTCCTACTTACATGTTGAGACTTTAAATTCTGTTCTGGGAAGTGAAGAGAAAGCAATCACAGATATGCAGGAAGGTTTTAAACATGTTTACTGGTTGTAGATGGAGCGGATTTCCAGCTTCACATTATTGCTAGTGAAGGAAGACAGGACAACTGAGTGATAATAATTGAAGATAAATTATTTCCTTGCAATCACTGTTTTCATATATTTCTAGAGAATATAATATATACAGACAAGGACCAAGTCCTGTGGTGTTATTTAAATATATTTTTTTCCTTTTTGAAGGGATTATATAAGATACCATGATGTGTTTCACACTGGTAGCTCAAAACCAGAGATGTTTCTTGACGCTAGTTGGTAAGGGAACTGAGAACAGCTCAAGGCCTGAGGATTTTCATGACGTTACTGAGTCTTGAATGTCAGATCCTCCTCCATGTTAACAGTTTACAGCTCAATAAGTGGTTGTGTCAAAGGCATCCAGTGTATCTATATAGTATTCTCTTCAGTATCCATACCACTTTTCACGGTAAAGTGCTGTGAAAGGGTGATACCACTTTCCAACATTTTAAATCTCTCTATTCTCAATCATTTTGTGACATCAACAAAGTCAGTTTTATGTTGTGATAAGGCCTGCTAAACTTCACTGATGTGTCTTTACATGTGGTCCAGGCTAATCTTTTTTGGGGAATGGAACTGGAATTAGAGGTGTGTTACAATTCCTTTAACCACTGCTCAGTATCCCAGATCACTGCTTTTCTATTGCCAGCATTGTTCTTAAATGCAAAAAGTCAGGTTTTTGCAGCAGCAGCTGTGTCACACACCATGCAAAAGATTGTGAAGAATGTAGCTTATAAGAGAAAAGAATATTACAGAGAGTGCTTAAAGGTTTTCTTTAAAGATACAAATATCACAGATGCCTGTGTACTCAGGTAAACAATAGTGGCTGAAGAACACACTCTTTTTCACTTAAAAGCTGTTGCTTTACATTGAAAACAATAATTTGTTATCTAAGGATTATGTAGGAAAACAGAACCTGTTGCGTAGCACAGGATACTGATCAGCTGGCAGCACGTCCAGTGTGTTGCGAGGATCTCTACCAGCTGCTTCTGAGGAAATTGTCAGACACTTAAATAGCAAACAATGAAATAATGTACCTCTGGAGAGAGGTGCAGAGCTGGGTCATGGCAGGAGACCAGTAGGTCAGATTCCCTCATTCTGTACCATGGGTTTTTTAGGCGAGACAGCTCTAAGAAGACGTGGATCATTAGACTGAAACTTTCAGATCTCTCTCCTTAGACACCATGTTATACCTGGCTTTAACTTTTGGATCTCTAGTATCTGTGGTGTGTTTGATCTGTAACATCAGAGCCTACAGGAACACTGACACTGAAAAAACTGTGTAACCGGGACAACAGACCCTTTTTTTCTCTGTTTATAATAGCTATATGAATTAAGAACACTTTTCTTAAGCATCTGTGTAGTAGATCTCAGTGTCTCAACCTCTGTGTCACATCAGTATTCATAAATACACTTTAGACACTGCATAACAACTGCCTTTTTTTTTTTTTTCATAAAATCTTACATACTTAATGACATAGATCTAAGTTTAGAGGCATTGAAAATGAAACAAAGCATCACCGCTGCTTTTGTGGGATCACAATGGCTCTTCCGATGAGAGCAGCATTGTCTTGTTTGCTCAATGCCAGAACTTAGAAGTGCAAAATGGAGTTCACTAGAGGTGGGAGTAGGCTGATACTAAGACCTTTGGAGATTCTGTCTTTACACTCATGTCTGGATGGTGTAAAAAAAATGTGCACTGCTTTGGACTGTCGTACTAGGTCTGCCAAGCAATGTCAAAGTCCAGGTATGAGAGGAGCTCAGGGAGCAGGTGCTCCCCAATGTCCTGAGTAGCTGTGAATGTAAGGTCCACTCAACAACTGGGTAATGGGGAGCTATTTCAATTCCCTGTTTGAGAGCTGCCTTTGGAGTGCTTCTTTCTGTTTGCTCTCTGAAACACACCATGTTTGTGGCCAGTCAAATTTCTGGTGTGAAGGTTAAGAACCAAAGGATTGCATGCTTTTCTCTTACTGGGAAGAACAAATTTATATGAAGAGTAAAATCAGAAGAAAAGTGTCTTCAGCCTTTTGATTGGGAACTACTGAGAAAGCACTTTCTGGTGTGATTGCAGGTGGGGCATCTTCAAACACCCAGAGAATCTGTTAATGGGCATCTGGAGTGAATCGCCAGCTGGAGGTGGGGACCCTCCAATTGAACCGCAGATTCCTCTGCCAGCTGACTGAAATAAACTTGGTTTTACTGTCTTTGTTGTTCCAGGTATTGCTGTGGTTCTCTGACAGAGCTGCTTCTTTTGAAGTCAAAGTCCATATGTCTATCTTATATTTAACTCATGGTGTTCATGTTAATGCAGTGACTTCTGAGTAAGTGCCTGGCTTTTTCCACCCAGCACGTTCTGCTGATTTCAAGTGGAACTACAGAATACTTCGCTCTTTCAAACACAGGTAATTCTTTTGGAAACCTAAACAGAGGCTAACAGATCTAATTAAAGGTACTTGCATTTAAGCAGCCTAACCTTTACTTTTACTATACAAATGTACATGTAGCTCTTTCCAAGTAAGAAACAATTGGCTCCTCTCCTGTTCAATGCATTGTATTCAATGTCATTTACATAGATGTAAACCAGTGTGATGAATTATGTATTCTTAAAAATAGGATAGTGTTAAAATGTGATAGAGGATTGCTACATATAGTAAATATACTTACTGTTTGGCTCTTGTTTTCTTCTCATAAACTTTGATAAATTACAGTGTTTCTTAAATGGGGCCTCATTAATGTTTTTATTTAATGTTTTTAATGTCATGGCTTCTCATACTTCATCAGTTTGGGTTAAACTTGAGAGTCTGCAACAGAGAAGCCAAAGGCAAATAATACTTTCAAACAGTTGGAATTGTGTTTTTGTGAGCCATCTGCCAAAACCAGTCCAAGATGCACTAAAAATATGCATCTATAGCTAAAGTGGGGGGGGGGGGGAAGGGAGTTGTCTGTGTGACAAATGACATGCAGAAGATAGAAAACTCCATAGGTATGGGGAGTTTATTTGAAAAATCACCCGTTTGTCCTTTAACTAGAATAATAACTGTTTTACAGAATACTGACTACATCTTTTCACGGTTTCAAAATTTGGCACAGTCAGTCACAGAGAGAAGTCCTTTTGTTTCCCATCAGTGTTACATTCTGCTTCCAAATTCTATGGAAAGCATACTTTACAAAACCCTACAATGTTTCCCAAAGTGTACAAGCTAATAAAAAGAAGGCAATTCCCCTTCATCACCCTTCTCAATTTCCTAGATGTCAGTGCTTGATATGAACTTGCTATTTATACATCTTCAATATAGTAAGACTGCCTTCCTTGTATACACCAGCTCAGCTCTCTCAGGAGCTTGTTACGTAGCTTTCTTCTCAGTAGGCTGGAGAAGAGCTAGTGAGCGAGTTGCTTTCCCTCCACCAGAATCCTGTGTCACGTGAGGAAACTGTAAGGTCTCTAGTGTCCGATGAGTTGCATGAAGTACTGCTTGCTTGGCCGCGCGTGAGAAAGCAAAACTGTTACAAGACCTTTTTGAACAGCAGCAGCTGTTTCGTTTGTACAGCACTGCAGCGATTTCTTCTCTCCATTTTGTTTTCCTTTGTGGTATTTATCTACAGCTGGTTATTTTTAAACCTGCAGAGCGGAGTACAGGCTTTAAGCTTGCTTCCTGAGATGTGAAACTCCCTTAAATGACCCACAGTTCTTGCATTTTTTCTCTTTTTGTCCATGTCTCCTGGGTTTCTGCCACTGGCCATGGTAATTCAGGGGGGCTGTTCTGGAGTCTTCTACCATGGCCAATTCCTCATTCACTGAAAAATAAACCAAACAACACAATATTATGTAAGAATGTGCTAATTTCCTATGGTGAATTTTTATAAAGAAATATATACATATGCTGGCATATGTTAGTCTTACTAAATTGAAGGTGCCTAAGTAGCACATTACCATCAATTTGTCCATGCTCCTAGAAGTCTGAGAGTGAGATGGGATTGTGCCTATGCCCGGTGAAGCACTGACACAAACTCTATTGACATCAACAGAAATACTCTGTTCTCATTTGCCTCCACCACCTTTCAATAGGAATTAAGCCACAGAATCATTAGGGTTGGAAAGGACCTCTAGGATCATCCTAACATCTCTCTATCCATTAGACCATAGCCTCAAGTGCTACGTCTACTTGTCTTTTAAACACCTCTTGTCCTATCACAGGGCACAACTGACAAGAGACTGGCCCCTTCTACTTGACACCCACCCTTCAGATATTTGTAAACATTCATAAGATCCCCTCTCAGTTTTGTCTTCTCCAGACTAAACATCTCCAGGGCTCTCAGGCTTTCCTTATAAGAGAGATATTCCAATCCCTTCATCATCTTTGTAGCTCTCCATCAGACTCTCTCTAGTATTTCCTCTGTCCCTCTTGAAAGGGGGAGACAAGAATACTCCACGACACTCCAGATGTGGTCTCACTAGTGCAGAATAGAGGGGGAGGAGAACCTCCCTTGACCTGCTGGCCACACTCTTTATGCATCCCAGGAGACCATGGGCCTTCCTGGCCACAAGGGTACACTACAGGCTCATGGATAACTTACTGGTCCACCAGGACTCCAGGGTCCTTCTCTGTGGAGCTGCTTTCCAGCAGGTGATCCCCTAACCTGTACTGGTGCATGGGGTTATTCCTCAGAAGGTGTAGGACTCTACACTTGCCTTTGTTGAACTTCATTTGGTTCCCCTTTGCCCAGCTTTCAAAAATCCTCAAACAATAGCGAGGAGAGCAGTTAGCTTGTACTGGCAATTGATGTTCTACTTCACTGTGGCAGTGCTACAAGAACCTCAAATCAGCCTGATCCTTCCTATGCTGCCTGTGGTGCAAACAGAACAGAAAAATGGCATCTGCAACCGTACCCTGGAATCGTCAGAACAGGACGGTGTCAGAGACTTGGAGAATATTCTGAGAGGGATGAAGAAACAGAGGAAAAAAAAAAAAAAAAAAGAAAAAAAGAAAAAGACTAACACATTTTGTCACAGGGTGTTAACTTCCCTTATCATTGCTAGCTGTTCAGGAGAAATGCGTGCTCTTCTGTTTGTTGGTTTTAGTTTTGTCATTAAGGATTCTCGGAGGGATGATACTAAGGTGGGTTTTGATATATTTACATGGACCCCCTCTTGCTGCACAGAGAAAACCAAAATGCTTATTTGACAAGGAAACAAGGCAGACTTGTTTTTAATAATGCATTTGATTTTTATTTTTCTTTACAAGATCTAAGACAACAGGCACTGAAAGCCTGCTGGATTTCTGAGATTTTGTCAGAGAGGGAGGATTGGCATTTAAAGGAGGCTGTTCTCAGGCTTATCTGCAGTTAGTTGTTTTGCTCATCTGATGGTCTTAAACTGAAGTTGGCTCTGCTTACCTGGACAGCTGCTTGGAATGATTTCTGTGAGTTGGCTGGAGGTCTAAGTGGTAGGTTGGACTCTGGCAGTCTTAGATCAAGCAAAATAAGGGCTTGGAGATAAAGCTGGAGCTGCGATGCCCAAAGTATTAAAGACAGGAAATCATTTTGCATCCTCTTGAGAATCCCAGCCAGAACACCTGTGATCTGCAAACTGAGAATCTCCTTCCCTGAGGCACTGAATAGCAAGATGATTCCCTTCAAGCATCCTTCTCAGTTACGAAAGAGAGAAGCACAGAAGCAATATTCCTTTGGCAAATTAGTTTGCCAGCTTCTTCATTCCTCTCTCTCTCTTAAAGCCTCAATTGCTAATCTCAGAAAATTTAGGAGACAGTTACTTACTTAAACTCACTTCAAAGTTTAAATTCTGTGCTTTAAGAGAAGCAGGATTTAACATCTGGTTCTGCAGATTATTTGCAGAGCTGCAGAAAGTTCAGCTGGGGAGGACATGAGCACTGTGAAAGAGGGGAGGCCAGTTTTTTTCAGCAGTGGGTCATGCAGCACGAATGCAAATATCTGCAGCTTTCTTCAGCTGGGCTCTTTTGGCTTAATGAAAGTATTGTCTGAGCCTCAGCAAAATACCTGAATTGATGGGATCTGTAACCTACCTGCTTTCCCTCTTTTGCTTGATCCTAGCTAGAATAGAAAAGCATTACCAGGTAAGAAGGAGCTCAATGCTATCTCAGTAGTACTTCGTAATAACTAATATCTAACTCTCACAGATGGGCACAGAGATTAGTATTTCCTGAAAGGGAGCATCCTCACTTTTATCCGTAGTCTAATGCAAGAATTTTATTAGCTTTCATTTCAACCTTTTTCAAGAAAGAGCTCTCAATACTTAGCCTTCCTATTCCCTCATAGCTATGGAATTGCACGATGCTTTGGCACCACACCATTTTTTTTGGTTGTTCTTTTTTTGTGTGTGAAAAACAGCACCTTGCTCTACAAATCATTTATAACCAAAGGCAGAGCTGGGTTAGATACACAGAACAGTCCTCCCTAGTTGATTAATTCAGCATCTAAAAGCACATATTTTACAGCAAATGTTTTGAGTTTTAGCAGCCTGAAGGTAACTTGTGATGTATGCTTGTATGCAAACACTCTTCCTTTCTCTTAAAGCCTCATCTAAATGCCCAGGGATGTTATACAAAATAAGTTAATTCATTTCTGGGTGTATGTAGCCTTTCTTACTTTTGGAACTGCATTAAATTGCCCAGTTTTTGGGTTTTCAGAAGACTCCAGGATAGAGCAAATTTAATGAATGTACAAATTATAGTGTTTGGTCTGGCATCTAAGTAAGCGTTCTTCCCTAGACTTGCACCAGTGGGCAAATCTAGCTGCATTCTTTTGGGCTGATGCACCTTGGGTCAGCTCGGGGTGAATGCCTGAGCTTATCTGCAGAGCCCTGTGATCAGGATTGTCCTGTCTGCCCTAGCCAAGTATCTGCTTTTGAGACTGTGGTTGAGCTGCTGCAACTGAAACCTGTAATGCACACGTAGTGGACTATTGTTCCAAGCAGGGTTCTCAACAAGCCCTACCAAAAAGCACCTGAAGTTTACAGAGGAAATATAGGATGTCATCTGAGTTACCCTGACACTCCCTATGGAGAAAAGGTTCAAAAAGCAGCTAATTTGAGGAACGAGCTTAGGCCATTGCCTTCTGCAAGAACATGTTTTAGAAGGGCTGAAGGAAAGCAAGGATGAAGTCTGATCTAGACATGCACCAGGGCTGGTCTAGGCAACTGGAAGCCTACAATGAGAGCAAAGCACATGTGAATCTGGTGCTGCAGCTGGAACCCAGACCTGGAAGGCATGAAAATCATCCCATTAAAACTGGATGGTTTCACATAAAGGGGCCTCCCTTTTAAAAGAAACTGCCTGCTTGCTATGGTTATAGCCCAGTGTGTTTTCTGTGCAGGACCAGTCAGGTTCTGTGAGCAGCCTCAGTTTGCAGTACCCAGGTGTATTGCACTCACTGTGCATTTACTTGGCTGGAGGTGTTTCTTGGTTTGATTTTACTCTGAAGATAGATTTTTGAAGTGAGTATAAGGTGATTTTAAATTAGAAAAGGCCATATGGCAAATGTACAAAGTGAAAGCAAATGCATACCTTTGAAGAAACACAGACCTATGCTCATTAACCAACTACTTATAGGGTGTAACAGCTGTCACTTGTCTCACTGAAGACTTGCAGGGTGACAGCACAGAAGAAAATGATCTGTACTTTACCTATGTTAACATTTTGGTTGCCCTTTCTACAGTAGTATAGCAAAATCTTCCACAGTATGGTATGTAAAACGATGGAGTTTTAAGTGAGGGTTCAATCCCAGTTCTAAACAAATTCCTGTAATATTTTTCAAATAGGAAATGGTCTAAAATGCGATACAGCTTCACACAGTTGTTTATGGTCATGGTTCTCTTCAGTTTAATGATACAAGCTTAACAGTAGCCTGTTGAACAAGAGGTTTTGTCTGCCTCCCCACTCACTGGCCCCAAGTCCTGACTTACCTTCTGATAGTTTGATCCTGAAGTAGGCAATTAGCAGCAGCAGGAGTAAAGTCACGGGCATAAAGATTCCGGCAAAGAGAACATAGCCAGGCAGCTCGTTCATAAACACCGAAAATAGGTACCTCATGCTTATTTTCCTCAGCAGAAACTGTGCTGAACAAGATCCTTCAGGTCTCTGACTGTGGACCTGATTTATCTTGTTTTCTTCCTTTTTTTCCCTGCATCCACATTCTGCCCTTTGCTCAGGCCATTATCTCTCTTTGGACTTTGATTTGTTTGTGTAGTCCTGTGATTCCCAGTAGGACTAGAGTTCACTTGCAAACTTACTCAACCACAAAAGTTTAGAAGTGTGTACTGAAGTAACATAGAGCTCTGAAAACTGGATGTGTTGGGCTGGGCAGGGCCCAATATGTGAGGCAGCTGACTTTTGAGCAGTATGGGTTCTGTCATCTGCTAATGTACACACAATTCAGAATAATAAGCACTCTCTTTCTAGATATATTATTAATTTTATGGTAGATCTCAAATGCTCACTCACGGTGAAGGCCCTGTTACACACACTACACAGGCATAGATGCCATCTTTGCTCTGAAGAGTTCTCAGACCAGATCGTTGAGGCAGACAGCAAGTGACTGAGCAGATGCTGTACCAGCAGCAGTTCTCCCAAAGAGCAGCTTCAGAACATTGTAGCTCAAGAAGGTTTGTTTTTTAATAAGGTTGAAAATACATGATTTTGGAGGGCCAGACTTGCCAAAGAATTCAACAACCTTTTAAACATTCAAGTAACTGGATTTGAGTTGTTCAGTGTGTTCAGTTTTTCCCATCTGGTCACTAAGCCTGTGGCAGAACTATGTCTAGGATATATTAACTGGTTTAAAAAGATGATTAGTCATTCTATAGCCTTTCTTTACATCTTCAAGTTTATAAAAACACCTGGTCACTAGACCTGACATCTTGGAAGGGCTATTTTACACAGGTTGCATTGACTTCACCTTGGGCCAATGCAGAATCTCACTGTTTGACCTGCCTGTGTGCTTGAATTCCAGCAGAGCTGTGTTTCAGGTTGTCGGAGACCAGCTTAGTCCACCTGAACATTCAGTCTCTGACTTACCAGATCTGACACCTACTGAGGACATCAGGTTACAATCAGCATCGTGGGGTCGTGGCTTCAGCAGCTGCTCATTATGACACGGTCCAAAAATCTGTCTCATTTCATGTGCATTTGAGAAACGGTAAGGATTTTACTTGTTTAATAACTACCAAACCCGAAAGTGTGAAAAGAGCCATCTTGAGAACAGATCTCTTCAGGCATCCAGAAAGGATGTACAAGATTTGCTTGACTGACTGGGTAGGTGGGTAGGCTGGAGCCAATGGGAAACACAGTAGACTTGCAGATTTGCAGGGGAAAGAGGTATATCCGTGTTCACCTTGTCTTCTTCAACCTGTTGTATTCAGAAGGCAAACAACTTGCCTAATAATTATTTTATATTTCTAATTTTTTTATTGAACTGTAATATTTGAGATCCTCGCTTTGTGACAAGTGATTGAGAGTATCACGTTTGCAGGTAAATTCCTGGTTTTATTAATCACCTGCTGTTGTGATTGATAAAACAAAGGGAATGTGCTTTATTTCTTACTTAAATTTGTTTGGCTTCCTTCTAACCGTGACATCTTATCCTGCCTTTTCCCACTAAATGTCTGACCTCATTCATAAAGTGGTTTGTGATCTACTGATGAATGGACTAAAAGCCAGGTGGTGAGGATATTATTATTATTATAGGTCCATCTGTTACCAGATAATCTCTTCCTTGCATACATACCTGTCATCTGTCATCAATAATTTCTTTGAACATTTTTGTCTGTTTGTTTTTTGAACATTGATATTAATTCAGTTTGGGGTTTTTTTTGTGTATTTATTTGAAGGCTATTGTGAATTTGAAGTGTTCCGGTCTGCAAAACTGTTGCAATATTGTGATGAACCTTCTTTGGATCCTTTTAAAAATTCCTTCCTAACTGATGTTCTTAGGGAAACAAAAAAAAAAAACCAAAAAAAAACCCCACACAAAAACAAACAAACAAACCACAAAACAAACAAAAATCCAAACCAACCAAACCAAAAATCAACAAAAAACCCAAACAAACAAAACCAAAACGAAACACCAAAAAAACCACCATAACCAAAACATTATCCTGAGCAATCAGAGAGTTCAGTCTGCAAGAGTAAAGTCTGTGACTGAATTCCAAGTGCTGTGACATTGTGAGATGAGCTGGGGGGTATTTCACTTTGATCTGTGTGCATGGCTCATGATCACGTTAATGGGAACTAAATACCTGCACACAAGGGCAAAGTAGTCATTTGGAATTTTTAATTGATTGTCCTTGTGCTCCGGAGATGTTAGTTATTTTTGTTAAATATGACTCAGGGGACACGATGAAGTACGTAGCTGCCTTGCTTGACATACCTGACTGTCGTGGTGCCAGACAGCTGATGGACGCTGAGCCGACAGCCTGGAATTGGTTAGTTTCTGCTCAGGGAAAAATAAGAAAATTCTTAACCCTCCACATTTGTACAAGCTTCTTGTGAAATGGCTGGTGTCAGCTCTGATCACAGCAGCTACGTGAGGAGCAAAACTTGGCCAGTGGCTCTTTGGTGCAGCAGACATGTAAAGCAAGTTTCTCTATTGAAGCAGCACAAACATAAGTGGAAACAAGGTTGAACATATTTCTACCATGTTTTACCAGTTTGTTTTCTACCTGGGCTGGTGCATAAAGCCAAGGGGAGCTCCACTGCTGCACAATCTGCAGCTTTTGGCAGAGTAGGGTTTCTGCACTCTGATAAGCCCTGGTTGGCAGTGGCAATGTCTTGCATGGCTCTGCTGTGTAAGCGTATCCACCATGGCCAAAGGAAAACTGGGAACTGTGGGCCGGGCATGGATTAGTAACATAGGAACATTGGTTTCCTGGATGAACTGTAAGTTTGGGTGTATTTAGAAAATAGATGGAGTTGTGAGCTTTGCGAAGAAGTCGTTGACTTCCCACCAGTTGGAAAGAAGCAACCAATTGCTCATCACCACCCCAGCACTGCCAGCCTTGGGGTACAGGGTGGACCTGCCAAAAGCTCACTTTCTGACTTGTGTAAAATCTGGCCATTTCAAAAGTTTCCTATTCGCTTGAATCAGAAACTTAATTTCCTGTGAAAGGGAATTTAAGGAACATTCATTTTAGAGCCACTTAAGCTCTTATTTCAGCTGTATCATTTATTTTATTTACACAAAATATGAACAAATTCATTCAAACTTTAAATTAAACTTCTATTTCCAAAACCTGTCAATTAACATTAGGAATGGTGAACATCACACTTACCTTGTTGGAAGAAATTACCTTCTCATCTTTGTAAAACAATGAATTCTTGCTGATTCAATTGATTTTGATTCAATCACAGTTTTCAAAGGAAAAATTCGTCTTACAATTTTTACATGGCTTTATTAGGGAATATAAAAAAAACCCTCAAAACCAAAACCAAACCAACCAACCAACCAAACAAAACCCCCAAAAAAGTCCCAAAAAACCCAAAAAACCCCAAAAGTACCTATTGGATCTGAAGGTGAGGAGTAAGATCTGCCTGTGACCACTCAACCATAATAAATACAAAGTTATTACATCTGTCTGGGAGCCTTTTGGGCAGTAACCAAGATGCACACATTCCATAAAGGCAAATTGCCAGTGTGCATGGCAGCTGAACTGTCAGAGCTGAGGCTGTTCTTTCTCAGGAAAAACACTGAAAATGTTGCTGCAAGACTGCAACTTTTTATTCCAAAAAATCAATATTTCTGTAACAATGGTGGTAAGAGGAAGCAGTTGTTTGGTCTGGGCTCAGTAAGAAGAGAACTTTCCAGCACAGATCAGAGGGTTGGGTGCAGACTCCCGTTACTCCCCGAGCCAGGGTTAAAACTGGCCCCAGGGGGCTGGATATTCTCACAGGCATCTCCTGGCCCAGGAATTGTGTTGGTCAGCTGGGTCCATTGCTCAGGAGACACATTTTAAATGGAAAAAGGGCTTTAGTTTCAGAAGTTATCAAGCTAAAAGGCTTCCTGAAATGTGTATTAATTTTTTAAAATTTAAATGCTAAATGGGCATTTAGATGTCATCTTTCTCTTGGATGTTCTGCTAGAACACCAAAATCTTTATTATCCCTTTCAACTTAATTTGAGAAAGGCTATTAGGTCAGGTAGTTCGATATCTTTCTTTTAATACAAGCAATTTCATTTCCTTCCATGTCCTTTGTAGAATCCAATAAATTGATTGTTTAAGTCTTGCTTTCCCAAAAGGCATTTATCCTTGGTTTGAAAGCATGAGGAGGTGGAGAGTCATCAGTCCTTTTCCATGGCTTGTTCTCGATGTAGAGCTGATAAACGTTCATAGTTTAGAGCTTGCTATGCTCCTGCTTCTACGCATTTGTTCTGCTTGCCTCTTCCTCAGTGGGTCAGGGAGACTTTGGGGACCTGGTAATTTTTCCCTGTGAAAGTACTTAGGCCTTGCAATGTCACTTCTCAGTCTCTTTCATTTTAAGTTACACATACTGGTCTTTTAATTCCCTATAGTAGGAATATATTTTTCCCCCCATCCTTGAGACATCCTTGCAAGTTTTCTGTGTGTTCTCTAATTTTTAAAGATACCTTTGAAATGTGGGAGAACCACAGGCTGCAGTCTTGTAACCATGTCATCTGTGACACTTCTAAAGGTAAAATGGTGTCTTTATTCCCACTTGCTACTCTGCTGTTTGCTCATCAGAAGGGCTTGTTATCCATGATTGCTAGAGCATTCAGAGGCACTTGCTGCATTACACACCTGCTCTGGGTCTCAGTCCTCTTCAGGACTGTCGTATCCAGTGCCATCCTGACATCTTAACCTTGTTTCTAGGTGTAAAACTTTGCTTTGGAAATGTTGTAATGTTTTCCCTTGTACTAAACCCAGCCTCTCACAAATGATTCAGATCACACAGCATAACTGCTGTGTCCTCCTTATTACTTAGCATCAGGTCGTTGATCATATCTGCACTTTTTAGGAGTGTTGATGTTATATCAATTTCTACTTTTTTCTTTTTCCCTCTCCTATTTTGTGTATTTTCTACTTCGTTGTTTTTCTAGTACAAGCATTTGTGTCTTCATGTGGTAAATTGGTTCAAGTTATTGATCCAGATGAATCACAGAATACCAGAATACCAGGTTGGAAGGGACCTCAAGGATCATTTAGTCCAACCCCCACAAAGCAAATTCCCACCTCCAGTCCCCCACTGTTTGG
>JAAGNO010006650.1:0-28458 GCA_033439905.1 Ceryle rudis | reverse complement strand
AATGCCTTTCTACTATAAAATCTATTTTAAAAGTTTATCTATACTTAGATATAATACATCCAGATTTTATATATAATTATATATAAAATATATACACATATACAGAACTCACCAAAAATTCCTACATCTTTTTAACCCACTGCTATAATATTTCAGAAACTGTATTGAGGATGCATCACGTGAGACAGATATCTGATCTAATTCTGAGTAATTGTGGCAAAGGTCATGTACTTGAAACAGGAATAGCTTGTCTGTTTATCCGGCATAAATGGTGAAATGACTGCAGTCCTTCAGAAGCCAGAATGGATTTTCCAGAGCTTGTCTGGGCATCCTGTATCCTAACAGTTTATTCTCCAGGTTATTCCAAAGTACAAGAGAAAGAACATCACTTGCTCTCCAGCTGTCTAAGGTGTTCTACTGCAGTGGCCAAGAAGGAATCATGCTCTCTACTTCAGAACAGTGCATTGAGAATGCTTTATTTATTTATTCACCTAAAGAGGAACAAAAATAATGTGAAACTTTTAAAATTGTTCAAGTTACATATTTGAACTGATACTAGCACTGAGCATAATGAGGAAGACCTATGAAGTAAGATGCTCTTGAGCCCGTTCTCATTTCCCATTTGCATTCACTTCCACTTTTTCAGCACCATAAAAACAGTAAATAAAGGAAATTTTGCATTTCCATTAGAAAAATTTATTCAAGGAATTCCCTATTCTGATTGATGAATCAGAATGGATGAAGAACAGAATGAAGGGAAAGAAATCACTGACTGAAATTAAGTACTAATCCGAATAGTAATCGGATACAAATTAATACTAATCGGTACTAATCCGAATAGTATGCTCCATCAAAAGTATTCCAGAACTATTCACTAAAAAAAAAAAAAAAAAGGAAGTGTGATAGTTTTGGAAAGTGTCTTTCAAGCAATATTTCCTGTAGATAAAAAATCTGTGCACATATGAGCATCCAAGACTTTTTGAGGTGAACTGGGAGCTGAAAGGAATGTTTAATTCAGTGGTGAAATGGGTAACTGAATATAAAATATATCCAGGCAGAAATCTCTGGCTTGCTAAAATTTATCCTAGATCCTCAAGTTTCAAGCAGTAAACTAGAGGTTCTTTCATCATCCATCCTCTTTCTTGGCCAGGTATTGCTGTCATCTGGAGCAAAATCCTTTGCCCGTGTTTTCTACAAGATTATTATCACTTGCACATGTGTTTGTTTGGACTTCCAGACAAATATTTTATTTCTCTTCACAATAGAATGTTTAACTAGAGGAGAATAGCTGGAATTATGCCACTTGCAAAGGTATTTGAAGAAATCTGTAGAAAAGATGCAGACCTCTTATGTGCCAGTGAAAGCACTAGAATGACTTGCACTTCCAGAGCAGAAATAGTTTACAGCAAAGTCAAATAAAATTAGGTTCTTAAGCCACATGTCCCAGTAAGTGCCTGACCAGTCCCTTCATGAGATTTCCCACTTATTTAGGGGCTGTTGGATCAAGCAGTCTTAGAAGAAGAAACATGCAAGGAATTGTAAGATTATTCTACTACCTCAGGAGGCAGAAACGGGGGATGGACATCTCTCATATGACAACTTTCCCTACTCAAACAGACCCCTGCTAATTTGCTTTGGCACAATGGAGAGGTTCTGAAGTGGGCTGTATTAATCGCGGTTTTGAATCATCTGGCAATACCTATAAAATATTATAAATAATAGCTGAACAACTGGGCCCTGATATATTGCCTGAAATCCAGACAAAGTGACTTGTTCTCTGCTAAAATCCACACCATTATTGCCTCGTAAAATGGGGCATTCATCTCTTTGTTGTAATTTACTATCTAAAAATGAATAATAGAACAACACCAACCTGTGGCTGCCATCTATGGGCCCAGTTTTGCAGCCCTTCTGATGTCAGAACTGCCATGGAAGCCAAGATTTAAATACTACAGAAGACCTCAGTACTGCTAAAATGAGATTTATTTTATATGTCTGGTTTCAAATACATACATTTGACAGTGCTGAAGCTATTATTTTCCTGATTAAAGGAATATCACTGTTTAGAGAGTACTTAAATCCAGGGCATTATGTTTATGACATCCATCCTTCCCTTTCTAGGGTATATCCTGGGCAGTCAACCTTTGTTTCTTGTGTGATAAGCTCAAAGAAATGTTCCCCTCCCTTCAGAACCCTTAATGAAACTGCTGCAGAGTGGAAAGAGCGAGCAGTGAGTCTTTGCCAGAAGGGAAGGGTGTATGCTCTAATCCTCTCATGAGTCTGCCAGTTAACATTGTGCATTTTTTCTATCAGCTAGTTAAAAATGGAGCATACTTGGTAAGCTCATGGATAATGCTGGACAAGAAATACTTTGGAGACCAACATTAGAATTCAAAATCACCTTGGTGAACTGGTGCACGGAAGAAAGAAAGTGATTCAGTAAAGATAAGAACAAAACAATACAATTGAGTTTGGACTTAATCTGACCTTATCCAAACCACAAAAGCATTAAGTCTCTAGTCCAATTTGGTCATCTGGATCCCTTACAATTAATAAATACTGACTCCTCAAGAAAGTGAATCAACCTTCCCATTGAAGATACCCTTTGAGGTAGTTAAGTCTTTCCAGGATGACCACCGAGACCAATAAACATGTTACACTCGACTAGATGCTGGATTCTCACTACTCTGGAGCTGATGATGATAGAGGGGATCTTTTCCATTGTTTCGTAACTTAATAAAGTAAAGAAGTGACACTGTGGACAGCAGTTTGTCAGCGAAGGATTTGAGGATTAGAATGGATCAAGAGCTTAACAGGAATAAGAGTGTCATGCTGTCACAAGGAAGGGAGGACATCAGAGCTAGTCCTTCCATTCCACTTAGCACTGGAAGGCTGTCAGTTGGATATCTGCATTCATTTCTGGGCACTGAATTTCAATAAAAATGTAAATCAACTGGAGATAGTCTAGAAGATCATGCTAGGAGTGATCAAAGGTCTGCAACACATGCTTTTAATGGGAACACTGAAAGAGCTGGAATTGGTTTTGCTAAAGTGGGGAGAATCGAGACAAAAGACACGATAACAAAGATTTAGTAAGACCTAAATAAAATCTTGCAGTTGGTACCAGGGAAGACTGCTTATGAGATGGCTGAATCTCGATCACTAGTGATTTTGATAAGCCGGGCATCTACATATTCTTTAGCTATGGGTGATACTATTTCAGGAGGTGGAACAGTTGAGTGACATTGTTGAGGAATTCACTTTTTTGGGGACTGAAAGAGTTTGTCTTATGCTGTGTTGTCCAAGTTGTCTATTAATCCAAATGAATAAGGATGTATTTGTAACAGAAAGTTCAGTCCTTACTTTTAAACCCTTTTTCTTCATTCTGTTTACTTCTTTCTTTGCATATGGGAGTGAGTGCACTAGCGTTTAAACTACGTGTGGTTTTCAGCTCACCTTCCAGTTAACAAAAATTGTAGAAACCATGGTCCACAGGCTGGACAATGCTGGACTACTTGACCTCTTGAACTGCCTTTTAGACCTGCCTTACTGCAAGGTCACAGTAAAAAAACCCACAAGTGTCCCTTTTAATCAGTGGCATCACACAGGTCCTTGAAGCTTGCCACATGCTTAAGGACTTTGCTCAATAGGAGACTAAAACCACAGTAACTGAGTGGTGAATCAGGCTTCACATTTTATCTGTATATATTAAAAAGTTGAATGTAAAATTTCTTTCTCATGCCAAAAAAAATGGCTATTTCTGGACCTTTATTGCATTTTTAATCCCTCTAAATATTTCATCTTTATAGATTGTATTATTTATATATTACAATCCTTGTCATCCCCTCAAGCTGTGTCAGGACATTACTTCCCCCTGTACAAAATAAATTGCTTATAATTTTTTTTTCTTCAGGGGAACTTCGACACAAATAGCAATGTGCACTTCTTCTATGTTACAGATAACAGGCTGATAAATTGTTGTTCTTGCACCTGTTTTGAATTTCTTGCCCTGAAGGATATGCATTCCTCTGTACAATACAAGGTAGCTCATTATAAAACATAGACTACTTTAGGAGTTATCTCACCTAACTTTGAACAACTAATTTTGGTGTGCCTAGCCTAAATTAGTTAGCTCCGTTTCCCAAATACTCAGAGGAGGCGAACAAGCACTTCCAATGGGTGTTTTATCCCAGCTGACCTGAATTATCCCCCGGAGACACCCGGCAGAGATCACAACCAACTTGGGACAGCTGGAGAAGAGACAGACAGCCTGGAGAAGAGAAGGCTCTGGGGAGACCTTATAGAGGCCTTCCAGTACCGGAAGGGGGCCTTTAGAAAAGCCGAAGAGGGACTGTTTACAAGGGCATGTAGTGATAGGATAAGGAGCAATGGTTTTAAACCATTTTAAACCAGAGAAGGGTAGATTTAGGTTAGGAAGGAGTTCTTTACTATGAGGGTAGTGGAACATTGGAACAAGTTACCCAGGAAGGTGGTGGAGGCCACATCCCTAGAGACATTCAAGGTCAGGCTTGATGAGGCTTTGAGCAACCTGATTTAGTTGAGGATGTCCCTGCTTACTACAAGAGGGTTAGACTAGATGACCTTTAGAGGTCATTTCCAACCCAAGGCATTCCATGATTCTCTGCTCTTTATTTCTTAAAGTGTGATGAGAATGCATCCAAATCTTAAAGTTCCTTCCCTAGCTTTGTCACGTGGTTAAGTGTATGGGAATTGATGGTTGCATTAAGATTTCACAGCTAGCTGTTCCCAGACCAGTGATTTAAATGGAACAATGTCCATTAGGTATCTACCTAATGAATCCAACTTTATCCACTTTCTTCTCCATGCCTTCCTATTGCTGAATCTCATCCATCAGCTTATGTATCTACTCCGTGAGGAAACAATTTTTCAAGGGTAGATCTCCACAAATCAGGAAATTCCAACAATCAGGCTAGAAAAGCACCCTTAATTCTGCTGTTTCAGTCTTTCTGACTGTTTTTCTTCCACAATCATCAACTTTGGCCTGACATATTATACAGAGGGGCCCAAATCACAAAATTAGTTCTTACAAAGGGAAAAGGCAATAAAAGAGATGAGAGTTCCTATCAGTGCTCCTATTCAGAGAAAGGTGCAATGTTTGAGCATCCTTAATTAGAGAATCAATAGCAGGACAGAGCTTTATAAACATCCTAAACATCAGAAAAGACTTAATCAGCCCTTACGCTTTATTAGGTAACCAATAATCTAGAATCCAATTCAAGTAGAAAATAGGCTTCAACAGCTTTACTGCTCTAGGCATAGCCTTTTTATGCATGTTTTCCATGTTTGTCCATGTTTATGTTTTGGGGTTTTTTTCCGTGTATTCCGTGTTTATGTATATAAATAACATTAATTTATCTCAGAGTGAACCTGGAGTTGTGTGCAGACATCCAGTTTCAAGTTTTGGCATGCTTTGAGATGTGAAAATTGCCTCTCTCTGAAAAATATTTTCAAGGAATTGGGATGCTGAGGCATGTTAAATCATGAGGGACAGATTAAAGCCGCAGATCAGTGTGGAAAGTATGACAGAGTGAGGACTGGAAAGAGAGACCATATGATGAGAGAACAAAAATTTTCTTCTATTCTTATTGCAGAATGACCTTGATCATGAGTGTGTAAAGCAAGCAAAAACTTAGGATACTGGTTAGCAAGCTGGGGTGGTTAGGTGCTCCTCATTGATATGCCCTCTGAGACCTCTCAGTTACGCTATCTCATCCAGAGCCATTTAGCCTCGAATCCCCTTTGCCACTCAACACTGTATCTCTTAATCTTACCCATCTCATGTTCACTGTAGAACTGCATCTCAGTGAGAGTTCAGCACAGCTATACTTTTGCTTCTTTGCTCATACATCATTAAGTACAAAGTCCCAAACTACGAGGTTCACTAAGTACTGAAATGGATGCCTTTGGCAACTGAGTCTGAATCCCTGCTAGGATTGTTCTTTGGATGATTTCTTTGGAATGATGGCTTTTGAAAAGTTCAAAAGAGTTTAGAAATGTAAGACCATTAAAAATTTATTGTCTCATAACAATTGTTTTCTTCCAGCCACCTAGAAAATAAATATATTTGGGGTTTTTTTAGGTTACTGTTGTTTGCAATTAAAACATCTACTGCCTTCCCTGCACCCCAAATAACATCAATTAATTTTCCCTGGAGAAATTCTATAATACTGCTTAAAGCAAATACACAAAATCCAAAAAGTAGCTGAGGTGATCAATAGCTCTTTTGCAGTGTCAGTAGAAGAAGAAAGTTGGTCTGAACATCAGACCTTTATTTCACTATCTTTGGGAGACAAATAGGAGCCCTGAGATACACCAAAGACCACTGAAAACAAAGAATTGCCAGAAGAAGTATGCTAGTGTTATGAAGGCCATCTTCTGGAGAAGTCATCTGATACACAACTGTTTTGTAAAGAAAATGTGATTTAACATGCCAGAGTTCCTTGGGAGCAGGTGTATGTTGGAAAGGAATTGTGAAATAGTCAAGGCTGGGAGAACCCTCTCCTGGATGTGTATAGATGAGGCAGTGGGTGGTTGGATGTTGTCCTAGGAGAATGTTGAGCTGTCAGTGGAAGGAAGGAGCACCCTTCAAAAGCTATACTGTTGGCCGGCAGCTTCAAGTGGTCCACCAAACAATAGAAACACACATATAACGCATGAAGTATGGGCAATATGTATCAGCAGCCAGTGTGAGGATTGCACAGGACACATACCCGATAGCTTACTGGGAGGCTTTTAGGTGTTTGTGGTGTCCTCCTTCCCCCGACAGAGCAAAACCAGCCATAGCCCTGATGCAACCCAACATCCTGTGGAGACAGAGGGGAGCCTGACAGTGGTGGCAGTGTGTGAGACTGATAGACAGCCCTTGAAGGTCTCACAAGAAAACACACAAACTCTACAAGTTGTATTGTTTCAATCACACTGTCATCACACTGTCCTAGCTGCATCTAATCAGCCTGAATCTTCTACCTTAGAATCCTTTCCCATAACTGTCACTTGTCAGAAGGAATTTTCCCTACTCAGAGACCACCATTGTTACTCTCTCTTCTGACCGCCAAACTGGAAATTGGTTTGCTTAATCACTGAAATTGCAAACCTGTCTCTATGCAAGGCAGTAGATACTTCATTTTTTTAATATTTAAATACATTATTTATTAATTTTCATAATCACTACAGCTTTTCTTATTTTTGCTTCTTTTATTTCTTCACTGATTTTTAAAATGCAAGGGCCAAGAGATGAAACCTGAAGTCCAGGTTTTCAATTACTGTTGAGTTATATAACATAGGAGTATTATCTAGGAATTAAGAAATATAGAGGATGTAATTATGTGTTTGAATAACTTTTGCTCTGGGACATTTTAACTGATGTCTCTGTCATCTTCTATGAGATTTTATCAACAATTATTGATGTTTGGCTACAAACCACCAATTATAGATACAATTTCATCTATGAAGACTCTCATGCAACACATGAAATCACCTCCCTCACAAAAAAAACCCAACCCTTTTGCATATGTGTTAGAATCACAGAATCATAGAATGGTTTGGGTTGGAAGGCACCATAAAGATCACCTAGTTCCAAACACCTACCATGTGCAAGGACACCTTCCACTACACTAGGTTTCTCAAAGCCCTCTGATGTTGACACTTCCAGGGATGGGGCATCCACAACTTCTCTGAGCAACCTGTTCCAGTATCACATCTCTCTCATTATAAAAAATGTCTTCCTTATATCTAATCTAAATCTACCCTCTTTTAGTTTGAAACTGTTACCTCTTGTCTTGTCACTAGATTTGACAGGACAAGATGTAACATGTGACCTTAATGATTCTACGATTCTATGTCCTGGTAAAAAGTCTCTATTTTTCTTATAAGCCCTCTTTCTATATTGAAAACCTGCAATAAATTCTCCCTGGAGTGTTCTCTTATTCAGGCTACAAGACCAATTCTCTCAACTTTTCTTCATACAATATCTATGCCAGCTGGATGTGACCATCCAGCCAATTCCTTACGCCTCAAAGAGTCCAGCCATGTTGGCTGTCTTTACCTCCCTATTGTCTGGAAAGAGTGATTATTTCAATTTTACGTTTTTTCTCAACATTCATTTAGAGAGGGGTGTGAAGTGTAAATTTGTTATTAGTTCATTCAGATATTTACATGAAAAAATGTATATGGTAATTCCTTTGGGTTGGGTTGGGTTTTCTTATTTTATGCAAGAAAAAAATATTTATTTTGGGAAGATGTGTGGTTTTTTTGAAAAGTTTCACCAGTTCATTTGATTGATTTTGTTGTTGTTGTTGTTGTTGTCTTTAATTAGCTTCCAGCTGAAATGTGAACACTTAGTTGCTAGAAAGCAAACAACGGAGCTCTTAATTTTCATCCTTTCAGTGGAAAACATTTCACAATTAGTTGTAGTGCTGTCATACTACCTCTGTTCATAAAATTGTTTCTTTCTCTTAATTCCAAGGATTACATCTTCAAATAAAACTGTGTGAGAACTGCTCAACTGGATCAGTCATCAGTCCCTTTTGCCCAAAACTCAGTCTCTGTGAGGAGAATATAACAGATATTAATGAAAATAGTATCAGAAATGAGACAAGTATAGATTAATATTGCCCTATGTATATTAGAATCATGGAATCACAGATTCACAGAATGGTAGGGGTTAGAGGGGCCTCTGGAGACCATCTCATCCAACCCATCTGCTAAAGCATGTTCACCCAGGGCATGTTGCCTGGGATTGCATCCAGGCAGGTTTTGAAAGTCTTCAAAGAAGGAGACTCCACAACCTCTCAGGGCAGCCTGTTCCAAGCTTTCTCACCCTCACAGGAAAGAAGTTTTCCTGATGCTGAGGTGGAACTTCCTCTGTTCCAGTTTGTGCCTGTTGCCCCTTGTCCTGTCACTGGGCACCACTGAAAGGAGACTGACACCCACCTTTCTGATATTTATAAACATTGATCAGATCCCCTCTCAGCCTTCTGTTCTCTCAGCTAAACAGCCCCAGTTCTCTCAGCTGTTTCTCATAAGAGAGATTTTCCAGTCTCTTGATAATCCTTGTAGCCCTCCATTGGACTCTCTCCAGTAGTTCCCTGTCTCTCTTGAACTGGGGAGCCTAGAACTGGACACAATACTCCAGATGTGGCCTGACCAGGTTAGAGTAGAGGGGCGGGAGAACCTCCCTTGACCTGCTGCCCACACTCTTTGTGCACCCCAGAGAAGTTGTTTGCATCTGAATCATTATACTTCACAACTGCTCGTATATCTCTTCTCTGTGAATTTCTCAAAACTCTTTTTGAGTCTATGTATACATTTGCCTCCCATAACAGCCTCCGATGATGAATTCCATGACTGAATCATGGTGGTTGGTTTTTTTTAATGATGTAAATTATTCGTTTTATGTAAAACTGTGTAAAATTCTTCTATTTCTTTCAAGTCTACTACCTGATCACTTGGGAATTTATGCCAAAGTTATGTAGAAGCTTGCACAGAAAAGAAAGGGAACTATGTTCAGCTACATACAGAAAAACCTCTTCCACTTCATAGTTCAATTTTAATTGAACTCTTAATTACTCTTATGCAACTATGGAAAAGCAAATATGACATTCTTAACTCTCAGGATTAGCCAGTCTGTCTGCTGTATAAACAGAAGTAGTTGGGGAAATCTTTTGACTTATGCTTTTTGGTAAATGGTTCATAAACCAAAAAAAGTGCCAAAGGTTTCTTCTGGATGTATGGATCCTGGAGGGATCCCTTGATCTCTCCTAAGAGTTCAGTTTATGGAGCAGTTTCTCTCTAAGCAGAGACACTAACACATCTTTCTCTTCCATTAGGCTGTTTGTTTTCACGTAATACTTAAGAATGTAATATTTCTAAATTCTGCCTCCCTGTTAAATTTGTCTGAAATTGGCCCATATTCCACATATGTAAACAACAGTGTTACTTGCATATTACTTTTGAGACTGAGCTCCTGGTCCACGTCTGGACAGTACAGCTTAGAAATCTGAGCTGATATAGCTGGCCTGGGTTAAAATATAATGGGAATGATCACTGTGCAAATCTTTTCTTACATCATACAACTGAAGCCGTCCCCAGTAAGAACCATACCCCAAAGCTGGATAGCTTTATGTGGAAACTAGGGCTTGGGAGCTTTACACACGTAGGATCAAAAAGTTGAAAAGGAGCAGGAAAATCAGCCACAAATAAAATTGACAAGACAATTTTTCATCTGAAAGTGCAATTTAATCTAAACATTTCAAAGTAATGTGCCCTGTTTCAGTGGCATTTTTAACATGAAAATGATAAAATTAACCATAATCACTTCATCTTTTAGTTTTGACAAAGTCAAAATGTTTTCCTTTCAATAAAACAAAACCATTCTTTTTAATTTCCCTTTACATTAATAACATTACCACTGTATGTAGCCCTTTCTTTTGTGCAGAAAGTATTGAGCAGAATCTGCTGTACACTAATGAAATATAGCAGATGATACTAAATAACATTTTTTATCTAATGGGGAAAAATATATATATTTTGCATTTTTAAGAAATCAAACTTTGCCATGTTGAAATTCTGGAGAAGAATAAAAAAAGCCTGTTTGTTGATCTGGTCTTGGTCCTAGACAAGTATGAACTAACATGCATCTGGAGAATACAGAGGAGGAGAAGCAGGACTCAGCATAATGTCCATGCAGAGTATCAAGGCTAACATTTGGCTGTTCTTTGTGAACCTTCATGAATTCCTGCTTCTAGTGGATGTGTTTCTACCACATCTTACTTGTGGTCCTTTGGAAAATCTTCTCTTTTGTGGAAAGCAAGCCTGAACACACAGGCACCAACAGAGCATCTTCCTGGAGTGTGTCAGGCTACAAATTGTCAACATGACACTTGAGCAGCTGTCTTCTTGTCAGCATGTGGCAAGAAATGTGGCACATTAAGGGTATTTAAAACATTCTCCAAGATTATTCTTTCAAAGGATATAGATACAGCCACTGAGACAGGAAAACCTGTTCTCCTCCTCGAAGGTCCTTTGAAATCAGCAATGCCTTTTCATTAATTTAGCTGACTTCAGCTAAGGCTTGGCCACGCAAAAGGTGTTTCTCCTTCCATGGAAGCAGTGGAAAGCTCAATAATTAGCACTAGAAGGCTAATGCAACATGGGATGGCGTCCTTTGCTTCTTTACAAAATCGAGAGAGTAAAGACATTTCACCTAAGTCTTTTCAACGTGCACCCAGACCACTCTCCAGCTGTTTTTTCCTTCTGCCCCTGTTCATCCGAACTAACAGTCAGTGTAATCAAAATGTGGTCCCTACTAAAATGTTCCCAGCAGTTTAAGGGGGAAAATTAAGCAGCAAAGATGAGTTTTGCTGGCTGTATCTGAACAGCAAGCCATGTTTTTAAAAATAAAATAATGCAGCCTCAGGCTGTTTATCTGAACATGATTGGAGCCAGGGGATTTGTATGGGTACCCACAGTTATAAATAAATGCACAGAGTTTTCAACACATGTCAGATTTTATAGTCATATAACTGATCCCAGAGCTCTTAGATAAGAGGGATGTTCTGATAAGCAGAGCTCTCACTGTATTTTCAATTTTACCCTCATTATTTTTAGAGAAAATCCAAAGGAGACAATTGCAATAAATGTGATGAAAAGTCCATTGAGATATAACAGTGAAACCAACCTCTGAATAGGCTGGGAATTTAACTAATGCTGCAGAAGATAATTGCCGAGAGTCAACTGGGTGAGAAGTTGGGCATAATTGCTGGGAATTATGAGTATTTTCAGAGGACTGACAGCGCTGGCATGCATAGTTCTGCTTTCACAGTCTGCAGACCTTGCCTTGCAGTCTCAGAGCTTCCTGAACAGCTGCCAAAAGTAAGTGTTATCATGGAAGATATTTTTTTACATATTTTCACTTAACAAGAAGAAAAGTGAATAGCTGACTCCACTGTTTTAAACCTCAAAGAACATGTTGTACATAAATGCATATTGGAAGCAGGGATGCAAAATTGTGCTCACAGGATTGATGATTGTTTTGGAAACAAGTCTTTCAGGATGATGAAGACACAGCTATGAAGTCACCTACTAAAGTACCTAAAGCTCTTCTGAGGTGGAAGTTGCATATACTGCAGCAGCCACAGATAGTACTGGGTATTGTTGGTTGTGTTACTTAGCTGCTCCCACATTAGCATAGCAATGCCTTCCAAAGTTGTGAGGACACTTTCACACTTTATTTTTCAGGTGACACTATCTGAAAGCAACAAACAGCCATGTGAGGAAGAACATAAGTACTGCAAGGTCCTCTTTTGAGGAACTTCAGACACTTTTCATTTACAGACAGTTAAAAGGATTCTTATTTGGAAGAGCAAAACAGGTGAGAAAAATTAGTATTTGTCACCCCGCCGGAAGCAGAAACATTGTAATGTAGAGTCAAAGCCAAAGAAGTCTTTAAGCAGTCTTCTCTGATTAAACCACTGACTGGGCCAGGATCACACACGCCATCTGTGTCAGTATGGGAGATCCTCTGTGGTACTGTTTTCTCTAAGATCCAGCCTGCCTTTTCATCCAAGTCCAAGTGGTATAGAAGAGGAACTTTCAACAGGGTAGTACACCCCATTAAAGAGACATAAGACACATAAGCCTGTTGAGAGTCACTTGGTCCTGGATAAGCAGGAAACTGTTAGAATTCATGGGACATAGCAGGAGAATAAACATGCCAGAACCTGACCAGAGGGATAAATCATCTGTGCTAGGTAAGCAAGGACCCAAACCTACTTCTGAGACAGGTGCCACTTACACTGTGTGCCATCCAATGTCTGCTAAACAAGAACCTCGGTTCTCTGAGTAGCCAGTGCCTTGTTGTTGTCTGCTATGCATGACCATCTGTCCACCAGCACTTTCTCCAACTTCAGCTCTTCCAGACAACCATCTATGTGCTTGACTATAGGTGCACCCATTGGAATGGAGGGTGTACATAAGCTATGGACCTCCTCTTGTTTGCATCCTTTTCCAGACTTGCTCTTCAATATTAACAAGCATGTTAGTGCTTGCTCTGCGTTTTGTGAGCATGTGGAAACACCACAAAATGACTCAAAATATGCATTCAAGTGATGCAAGGGAGCGTGGATGTTTTATATGCCCTCTCCAGGGAATAGAGGAGGGACTCTGACACTCAATCATTTCTCTCTTCTTCCTCAAAATAATCAGAAAGCTTTTCCCTTTAGCATTGCATTCATCTTACATTAGGTATCCATCTTTCAGTTCACTGGTGGACTGTGCATTATGTGTATTATGCTATGTGTATTATGAGGAGGAAAAAAAAGGCTTTTTTTCAGCTATCAGTCGGAAGGAGGAAGATGTGGGTACATACAGACACAAACGTGCAAAGCTCCGGGGCGGAGAGTCAGTTCACACCGAAGACCATTTGCTCATACATCTATGTTTGCTAGGTAATTTAGACCTCAGAAGCAGTACAGTTAGCACACGGAAACAGCATTACTTGTTACCGTTCAAGGTGAATAATGTGGCCTTCTAAGTCCAGGGTCATTATCTCTCTGAGCCTGCTAGTGGCAAGGTAGAGGAAAGAAATATAGCGTCTATCTAAGAAGACTAATATTTTCAATTCAGATGTGCTTTGTATGAAACAGAATGTCAGTATTTTATGCAGTACAGCATCATTTCCAGCATGTCTTTTATAATATTTACTCGGGACAGGCAGAAAGAACTGATACTGTTGAGCCAAAGCCCTAGAATTGGACAAGTTAATCACAGCAGTGGCTACACTTTTCCATATCAATCATAGGATATCCTCCAAGGATAACAGGAAATAGTGAAAACAAAGGAGTCCAATATAAGTAAGTCAAAGCCAGGATGATGGTGTTAGAGCTGAGCTTTATATTTGGCCATTGTGCAGAAGGACATATCCAAACTGCTTGAATTCAGTTTAAGGAGGATTCATCCACCCTAAATTCAGATGCCTGCAGTGTAGGTGTCTATGATAAACCAAGTTATCTGATATTCTGTTGTAGCTGGAGGACGTTGAGGCAACAGAAGAGCAGGAGTTTAGGGTACAATTCCTATGTAGGTATGTAGGTATCTACAGTATGTAGGTATCTACTTTAGGAAGACTTGAATTACATGCTACAATCCACCAATTCTATTGACCACAGAATTAGTTAAGGTAGCTAAGCAAGAGCATCCAGTGCTATTGGAGATGCCCTAGCATATCACTTTTGGAGTCAAAGATTTGGTTCTCCCAGAGGTCTGCTGTTTTATCTGTCTGATATCTCGGCTACATTAAAGCATTTCAGAATCACTAAATACCACTGCTTAACCAACTGTTTTAAGTCCCACCTCTTCACTGGCAATGAAGCTTAGGATCTTTTGTTCAGCTGTAGACAGCTTTCAATAGCTTTTCAGATGGATTCCGCTTTCTTACCCACCACAGGCATTACCACATCTAATGTTAGATTGAATGCTACTATAAACCCATTTTACTATAAATTACATCAAGCTCATCTTACTCTTCCAGGTTCTTTCCCTTCATCAGTCCTTTCTGCCTGTAAGTCTGTCCCTGCCTTCACACTATATCCTCTGTTTTTGTCCTAATACCTAGTTCCTAACCCCCATTCTTTCATCTCCCTCTGCTGGAGTGTAACTTCTAATCCTGTACATTTCTATCTAAAGACTTAAAATTTAACTATGTTTGACAATTCATCATCGGAGAACTACAGGCAAATCTCGTCAGAGCTGACCCACTAGATTTCACATCCTCCTTCAAAAGATTAGAGGTACTAAAATACCTAAATCAAATCAGATCTATGCAAATCAGATCATCTTGAGATCATTTATTTTTTAATAGAGGTGCATTAGGCATAGTATTCCATAATCCTGTTCTTAGGAAAACATGATTTAATTGAGTATGGCAAAATTTTTACAGGAAGCTAAACAGAGGTTCCCAAATTGAGAAATCATAATTCTATGTGACATTACTTGTGCCCTGAATGGAATTAAATATATTAGCACTTGAGCTATTCAAGTTCAGCTCCTGAGGCTGTCTCATGTGCTGGCAAGGTGCTGATTTTTAATTCCAGATGTCAGAAAAATTAAGCCAGCAAGAATCTGCTACTGTGGACATGGTTGATTTTCTTGACATCTAACTGCATGCAAAAATCTTGCCTAATCCCACAGAGGACTGATGGCTTTGCAGTAAATCACTGTCATTGTCCATCTTAAAACCATTCCTGTAGCTGTTTCAACACTGAATTCTCCTTCATATATGATACCTGTCATGTGGTTTTCAGTCATATGACAATTTTGGTGTGTGCTTTATAATGTCAGGAATATTAACTGCTTTGCCCCACATTTTTATCTCCATAGAAAAGTATTTGTTATTGCAATAGAGTTGGATTCTTCTTTAAAACTGGGTAATTTTGGATTTTGGGGCAAGCTAGACTATCGTACTAGCCTCACAACTGCCATTTTAATGCTCTATTGAGGTGGAAAAGGGCTGAAAAAAGCCTATGTCATTTTGTCCCCCTTCCACACAGAGTGCACTGCATACAGAAATTCACTTTGCATTCAGCACAAACGTGTCACTCTGAAAAGACTGTGTCAGCAGCCTTAATTGCTTGGCTGGTGCCACAAGACTGATAGATTGTAGGCTCCTGCATTTCTAGAGGAAGGATGAGAACAGATGGGGTTTTGCCAATTTAAACTTCTGTACATGTTTAATGTCCTATTTATCTCTTCCAGTGAGCCTGAAACGGTAATAAATGAACTAGATTTTTACTGGAATCTGTTAATGTCACAAGAAGTGTTTGTGAAGAACAAAAAGCTCTATTAGCCTACATTGACCTGCAAATAAACAACAGGCTGTGAGGAGTGGTTACCCACTTTCTAATTTGCTTAATGGCCTTTTAATGAGTGGGCTTATGGCTATACAGTAAATACACTGGTCTAGTACCCTAGAGGCCTCTATTCATGCTATTTCCTGAAACTCTGAGACACCTCCTCTTATTTCTGTTCTTCTATTTTTCACTCAGATGAGCCTATCAATACATCCAACCATTTCTTAAACTATTTTAGGAACTGAAATCCAAATAATTGTACTAAGATTCCTGTTTCAAGTTGAAGGACCTCAGTGCCCCATTCATCTATGTACCAGAGTGAGTTTTCCTATCTAAATATAAATCTAAATCTAATCTAAATCTCTAATGAGTTTCTGTACTAAAGTGTATTTCACACTTCATCTAGAAAAGCAGCCTGTTTTTGCTGCTGTAGAGATTATGATTTACTAGATGTCTTTGAAGGGTTCAGAGCTGTAAAAACCATAGCATAATGGAATCATTGTTGTCTGGGAAAACAAGCAGAGCAGGCTGCACACACCAGGAAAAAAAAGGATGGAAACAGTTTGAATTACTTTTAAATTTGCCAGCTGAATTTGCAACATGTTTTAAGTTTAGCACAGATACCTTCTGATGCTAAGATGTTTGTTTATTCTAGTTTAAATCCCTTGGGCATGGAAATCACCACAGAATTATCTTTCTGGTACTACTGGGTAAGAAGTTCATGGGAAACCACCCTCCTGTTTGGTCTATAAGAACATCTTCAAGAATCATAAACTCAATTACTTCTGAGAAGGAAAAACAGCAGGGGAAAACAGCTTTATATCAGTTTTCAAAACTGAAAAAGGTGGGATGAATTTCAGATTGAATATTCAGTGGTAAAAATATTTTCAGCAATGGACATGTAGCATATCTCATAGGTTTTAGGGTTTTATGAAAGAATTACTGCTCACAATGCACAGCCTTTGTAACTATGGACAAGCACAGAGACAGATGAATGAATCTAGGTGAATCTAGGTGATCCTGCTCTGGCAGGGGGATTGGACTAGATGATCTTTTGAGATCCCTTTCAACCCCTAACATTCTCTGATACCATTGTTCTATCCTACTGAAAGTCACTTTTTTTTTTCAGGATTACTTACATTTTAAAACTTTCTTTTTAACTCAAGTAAGAACAGCAGCTTTTGAACCCCCTGAAAAATAAAGCCCTGTTTAGTTGCCTTGATTTAATCATGTGAATTAGAAAATATTGGCTCAAATAATTTAACAAAGACCATAGAGTCAAACAGTGACACTTTCAGAAGTGTCCCCCAGCCTAGTACCCACTTCTCCACACAACTAAAAAGTATTAAAAAGTAGCATTCCAATTACTTCAGTGGGTCATTTCTTCCCCCTGGCCTTGCTGAGCACCTTTGTTAATGATTTATGCCTGAACACTAAACCAAAAACACTTAACAAGAGCAAGAAGTCTGCAAATAAATTAAAGAATAACAAATTCCAGTTAGCCTCCTAATAGAGCCTATGATTAAATGGTTTCTATTTAAGCAGCAGGAATACCAAACTCTTTTATGCAAAATTGTAAAGGCTGGTAGATTCAACAGACTTTAAACTAAAGAGAGAGAAGGAAGAAAGGAAGTGTTTTCTCAGCTTAGATAAAAGACATGTATTTCAAACATCGGTGTACAAAATACACTTACCCTTTTTCCTTTGCTTTCAGAACAAGGTAAGTAGTAAAGTATTAGCACTTATATGCTAATGGATAAGGATGAAAAAAAAAAAAAAGTAGAAAGAGCTAAAAGTATTACTAAATGATGGAGATGTTTATCTAGAGGTCACTGATTTAATCTACCAGAATGATTTTTATAAATAGAATGCCATTTTATAGGTAGGTACAATCTTCCTCAGAGAGATAGGGCTGCAAGGAGAGGTAGAAGGATCACAGGATATGACAGTTGTATTTAAAATGTCACAAAATGACTTCTTCACAATGAAGACTGTCGAGGAAAAAAACTGGAAGGAGGAATATAAAAGAAAGCTTTGAGCTTCTCTCTTTGAAGAGCTTGAAGAAAAGAGACTTTCATTATGTCTGTGCCTACATTTGCAAGGTCTAGAACTGATGGTGGGGTTTCAAATGAATCTGAAGTCATCCAAATCTCAGTGGCTGCTGAGATATTTTGTTTCGTTGGTGTTATTTTTTTATGAGTTCACAGGCAGGACGAATTGATAATTATCGGACTACACCAATTGTCAAGCTGACATGAAGCTAAAACCAGTCTGGAAATGTAGAGTTTTGTAGGAATTTTTATTCTTAAATGTTAGACATAGGACAATTTGGACAAGTAGTACTTGTCCAATTCATGGAGCTGATACTTTAGTCCAAGCACAACTCAAAACAGATGTAGTTCACTGACATTGTACAACCAAGTTACACAATGAGTTAGACACTGCTTCTTCAGGTGTCAAAATTTATCAAAATGTTTTTAAAATCAAAAGAGACCTAACAGTCAGAGTTCACATACTTAGATTACTTATGTAATGTGGGTCTCTATCCAACAGCCTGTGCTTGGAAAACTATTAACACACAGAATATTATTCAGGCAAAGATTAATCCCATTTAACTTTCAGTACCTAACTAAATCATTGAGTGAGCAGGGATAGTGATCTATGCTACATCTAAATTAAAAGGAGAAGGATCTACACTTCAGAGTGATTCATATCTTTGATAGCTTCACTTGCTCATGGGAATTATCCCAGTTCTATTTCCATTGACTGGAAAGGAAACAAAAAGGGATGAATCCTAAGGATAGGGAAGATAAACCGTAAAGTAGACAGAAATAAAAGCCTCAACATTTCCATAATAGTTTATTGTATCATCTGAAGCTCGTGATGTATTTCTTATTACTGTTTGTTTTCAAATTCCAAATTTCAGACATCATGAGATCAAACATAATGCATTGAATGTGAACTTGGAGTATGCAAGAGGACTAACTCAAATGTCAGGTTCACACCTTATGGTCAGTAATATCTTAGCCAGCAAAGTGAATAGGTTTCTAAGATGAAGCCATTCAGCAGCAAAAAAATCATCAGTGCAATTAGAGCCACAGCAATGCAGAAAAGTCAATTTATGCATTTATAAATTCAGCAATCCTGACTGCTAAAACTGTAGAGATTGTAGACATAAATCAGGAAGTTCTGTCATGCGAGGAACATCTTTGCAGTCACTGGAGCAGGGTGTCTAGTCTTAAGATATCAAGAATTAAAGTAGTAAAAAATATATATAATATTGCCAATAATAGAAAGTGTCCACTAAAATATATTTTACATACTTAAATGAAAATATATTGCTACTAACTTTAAAAGAAACTATAAAGCCTGAGGGTGAAATTCACCCCATATAACTTTATTTGCAGTAATTATTTTCACACTTATGAAATACCTGAGGAGTTGGGATGTCATCTATTTGGATGACTGATAACATGTGATGACACAGACCAATATAGGTAGAGACTGTAAAAATCAGTGCAAGCTCAGGTACTTTGTGAACATAAATCTCTCATAAAGGAGTGCATGTGAATAATACAAGAAGAGGAGAGGGACTAACACTCTTGAATTAATTGCTGGCTTGGGATAATTCTTTACTCTGTAGTGAATAATTACGAATGAAAATAAATAAAAGGGAATTTTATGACCAACAGCAAGATAACTTTCCAATGGCTTGTTTCATTAGTTGTCAGTAAAAGTCTTTACAGCAGTAAGGTTCATTTTTTAATTTGAATTTAGGACAGAGTACAAAGAAACATGTAAATAACTGGAAGTGACAGGAAAAATGGATTAGATCTCAAACCTCCGGTTTCACAATTAATCCTTAGAGTAGTGCAAAAGTTTTCTTGATGTCCAAGCTTCTGGGGTCAAATTGAAAGATAATTTGTTTTGTCTTGCTTTGTTTTGTTTTGTTTTTTTTTCTTTGCCAAGTTAATTATATACTCAAACAACTCCAGGTGAATATATGGTAGTTGTCCTAGAAAAAAAAAGCAAAAACTCTGTTAGGGCATAGAAAACAGAAGGTGGCTGTGCAGTTGTTTGGTGTTGCCTGGACAGAGTGGAAGGATATGGAGAGTCTCACTGGGATTGTTGCTTGTCAGAAGTTTGTAGCTCAGCTCTTCAACTGGACAAATCTGTTTTCTGAAGTAGCACACGCCTATGCAAGATTTGCGCATCTTTTTCTGGCAATTAATCATTGGCTGACAAATAATGCAGTGAAGATTAATGTAGTAAGGTGCCTCTTGTTAGTTTACATATGTTTTATCTTCAAAATGAAAACCTGAAATAGTGTATGCTATCTGTTAGCAAAGGTAAGGATTGGATGGTAATGACAAAGACTAGGCAAACCTACAGTTCTTCTATCAGACCTTCTTTTTTCAGTCAGTTCAGGAAATTTACTTCTGACCTCCTAAATACATGCTAGGATGCAGATTTGTTTCAAGTAACTTCAGTAGCCTGAGCTAGATGTCTAAACTACCTACTTACTTTCGTTCCTTTGTAGCACTGGAGGTAACATGTCTACGGAGTGATTCATCCCACTTATGTTAGACATCTATCTCAGATTGGGATGAATCACCCTCTGGTACTACTGATCCCTCCTGTGTGATCTCTGGGGAACTTTAAATAACTAGGTAAGAAATGTTGTCTTAACTCTTATGGACTTCAGCCATATGTGTGTTATCTTACTATTGACTGCAAACCTTCCAGGTTGATATGGATTACAGCAACTGCAAAGATCTGGGTTTTCCCCCTATCTGATCCCATCCTCTGCTTAGAAATAAGCGGACTGACCATGTGATAGCACCTGACAGCTCACCAGAAACTACATTAGCAGACCTTGTTTGTGTGTTTACTCAAAGAAGTAAGAATTACCAGATATCTTAAGTAAAGCAGGGTCTACCAGGTCTTACAGTCGATCCCAGATAATTTTCCCTTTCTGTCCTCTTGGAAGAAAATTATGATTGGAAAACCTGGGGATAAAAGGTCTCTCAGTAAATTCCCTTCTACAGCAGTAATCAAACCTCCCATTTATGCCTTACCAAAGTTCGTGATCCTGTTCTGGACTAAAGTGACAAAAATTTAGTACAATTTCCATGGTTAGAATTAGAATTTCTCCTGTTTGCTGAGACTACCAACAAGAGGATGATTTCGGTGCCAGTCTCAGCTTTCATGCCATGAATACATTTCTCCTGTGGTTCCTGCTTTTGTTTCAGTTAAAGAGTTGATGCCTGATAAAAATTCTGGGTCTGTACAGGTCTAGGCTGGGTATGAATAAGATACCTGCTAGTGAGATTTCCTCCTTCTCAGCTAAGTTTCAGTAAATGTTGCCCCAGGATCAGTATGATTGCAATAAAGGTCTCAAATAAGGGCCCTCAACAACCAACAACAAAAAAAAGCAGCTGTTCCTGAAAAAGTTCTAAAAGCATTTAATTTTAAAGAAAAATAATTTTTTAAAGGAACAATATTTAAATACCTAATTTGAATTGTAACTAATTGTAGAAAGTTACTAGCTGGTCAGCCTTCACTGAGGAGGTACTGCACTTAACACTGTTATTAGTTTGTTTTCCATCTCCTCGGATTTTAGCCGTTTAGTCTAAAACCGCACAGGGAAAATATTTCTTGGGATTTTGTTTAATCAAAGCAACTTGATATTGATTAAATGCTTTTTCAGGCTTGCATCATTTTGTCCTTCAGGTATAATGGCAATGACACTCTCATCTCCATCCTTTAATATGCTATTTCACTTTAATATGAAGCTCAATTAAGTCTGACTAAAACAGGTATAAGAAAATATCATGAGGCTCCATCTATCCCCCAGATTTAAGGAGAACACTAATTTAAGACTAGAAATTATTTATACATTTTGCATGGTTTCCTATTAATCAGCATCAGAATGAGACCAATTTGCAAAATTCATGTGGTATCTATTAAACATTTTCTTCTAAGTAAGTAAATGAAAGAGATTTACTAATTCTGGTAGACACTTCATGGATTGGTAACGGGTGAGAGATACTAAACAGAGGGACATATTAATTCTTTAGAAAATGCAAAATATTTCTCAGATCTCCACTAAATTCATTTACACCCTTTGTGCATGTTTTAAGGCCCATCAGATTTTATAAATATTGATACAATGTAGTGAAAGGCAACTGTTTGCAAAGAAAAGCCGAGCATCACAACAGAAATATTGCTCAGCACGATGACATTGTCTCCCCTGGAATTAGACTTTGGGACACTCTTGGTTTTAACTGTGACTAAATCTGTTTGAAAAGGTCATTTCACTCTATTCCATGATGGGAGGGGGATGCCCGTTTTAGAAATACCTGGGATCTGAATAGGTTTTTTCTCTCTTTACAAGCTATATTAGCTTATGCATATCCAAATGAATCAGTTTGGGCAAGATGTAGAATATGTTTCTAAGGTAACAAGTAGCACTGAGTAATAGTTTCAAAGACAGTTTTCCAGCTTTTTGGACCAACACCATCAATGCTGAAATTTCCTTCTGGATCAATATGAACTTTGGACATAAAGGGTCCAGTTAATGAACTTGCTAATGTTTCTACTCCGTCATATCTGGTGAAGCACTCTCAGAACACATATCATGGCCTCATCTAGCATGAGTGGTCTGTGAATCATGGTATTTGAATCATGTTTTGTCCTGTCTGTGACTTTGACATACCTGGGGAAGTCAACTTTTTAATTTTCTTTTTAGAAATGCACACAGTCTCTGGTCTTACTTTGTTGACCTGCCTTTTCTCTCTGGTCAAGCTGTCACTTTTCCAGGAAGAAAAGCCCATTCACTCTTATTATGTTATCATTCATATTGCTGTAGCATCCAGAAGAGCCATCAGAGTCAGAAACTGTTAATAAGAAACATGGTCATGGGTAGGTCAAAAGCGCTAAACCCTGAGGGGGGCTGTGAGCACCAATGTAATATAGATGCTAACTTCACGGGAAGCTCCATGCAAACATAAGGAGTAACTTTCCTGTGAGGGTGACGGAGCCTGGAACAGGCTGCCCAGAGAGGTTGTGGAGTCTCCTTCTCTGGAGACTTTCAAAACGCACCTGGATGTGTTCCTGTGCAATCTGCTCTAGGTGAAGCTGCTTTGGCAGAGCGGTTGGATGATTCCAACCCCTAAAACCCCTACCATTCTGTCATAAACAAGCTGTGCTTTAATTCTAAAGACCCAGAGGCAGTGAGAAAAGGAACCTGTAGGTTGGTTTATAATTGAAGAAAGCAGTATGCCATGCACAAAGGCAGCCCCTGGCTGTATGACAGGACAGTGATGTTCACGGAGTGTTCTTCAGACACAAATGAAACCTTCCTGATGAAACCCAAATGCTGGGAAGTGCTCTCTTGAGCAACTTTGCACACTGGCCCTAAATGCATAAAACCAACCAAATCTGGGTTCTACCCAAGTCTATAACAAAATTCCCACAGATTTTGATCCAGTTCCAAATTCATTAGAAAACATGGCAGAGTTTTCAGTTCTTGTGACTAGAAAAACTGCTTTGTAATTAAACTCTAAGTCCATTTGGGCCAATTGGTGACTTCAACACAGATGGAGATGAAAACTCAATTCTTACAAAGATACTGAGAGTTTATCCCTGCACAAGTGCAATGAAAGAAACATTGACTTGCATCTGTTCTAGGGGAAGGTGAGGCTGTTATTTCTTTCATCTGTCTCCCCACCTTTTCTTCCATCCCAGTGGATGGAGAGCTTAGTTACTGGTGAGCCTGAACTGTCACAAGCTGTAGAACAGTATTTCAACACCATCTAAAATCAGAGGAGGTCTTCCAGGAATTCCTGATGGCATCTGAAGCCAGTTATAAATGAGCTTCGTTGCACAAAGGGAGACAAGGGTGGATGACTGGAGGGTTGCTTTCCATTAGCCGTACCATGATACGCCTCCCTCCTTCACCAATAGGACAGGACCCTCACATTGCTTTGTGGGAATGACTATACAATGCTTTGGGGAAATTACAGCTTTGGGGAAACAAAAAAAAAAGAAACAAACAAAACCATGTTTCCCCTTTGCTTACAGTCTCTCAAATTTATTTAGGTTTAGCTTACCAGAAATGGACCAAGTATAAAATTTAGTTTTACTTCACTATTCTCTTATTCATTTTATTTAGCTATGCAGTCCTGTGGTGCCAAAACATCATCCTAACTTATGCATTATTTACTAGTTAATATCTCAAAACAGATGTCTCTAAATAAAATATTTTTTTCCTCTTGCTTCTCTGCCTGAGGGCCAAATCTGAGAGACTGAACACCTTCTTGATAGTGTGCAGTAGATTCAAATCATGTCATTTGGACCACCAAACCCCTGTCACAGTTGGACCCTGGGACCAAGTCAGTGTTAATATTTCCCAGTTCAGTACTCTTGTTATATCTCTGGGTTTTACTCAGCCACATTATCCCTGCACACCTTTTCAAGGGTTTCAAGGATTATATATATCTTGCAGACGTGTGTGGCAGAAAGTCCGTGTATCGAGAAATGGTCTGTCTGGGTCAGGAAAAAAATATTCCTGAGAAGCAGGAATAAGAGCATAAGAGCAGGCACAATTCTGTAAATCACCAAGTGTAACATTGTGGAGCTCTATGTTTTTCAAGCTAGTACTGAACAGTTCATAGAAGATGGGGGTACAGTCTCTGTGTTTCTTTTTTCCCATTAGGTACTGGTGAGATGGGTGGACTAGCAAAAAGCTTCATAGCAAGAAATTTCATGAAGTTGAAATGCCCCTGAGAACCCTGTTCACAATCCTCTCCCTACAACACAAACGGTGCATCTCTTAAGTCCTTGGAAAACAGGGAAACCAGTCCTCAACTGAAATGGGCAAATTCTACGAAGGACTTGGATGTTCGGAATCAAAGACATGAATGGGGCTGGCATTTCACTGGGGCCAAACAAATTTGAGCTGTGCCTTCATTTTGTTGATAATGGACAGATCAACGAATTCTGGTAATTGGACTTTCTCCAAGGTGGAGGCTTTACCCTCAGCTTTAATGAACTGTAAGAAGCACATATGTAAGTCAGGACTTTGTTGTTGCCTATGACTACATCTGGACTTTCTGTCCAGATATGAATTAAAATGGACAGTTTTAGGGACTATCTAAAATGGTGCCAGAGAGAATCTAAGGTTGGTCATTGGTAACTTGATTGCAGATATAGATTTTTCATGTATTTGTTCAAATTTCAAAGTCAATCTGGAGGTTGAGAAACCCAGAGGGCTTTTTCTTTCTATATTTCTTTAGTTTATAATTTTCAGGTTTTTGGTATCACTTACCTTATAGTATCATAGTCATCACAGAGAAAGTGTTTCTTTGATAGTCTAAAAAGAGTAAACTAGGAGAAGGGTGAGTTTCTTCAGCACAGGATCACCCTCACAAGCTCTCTGATTTTGTCTAAATGAAGCTAGAGATGGGATATTTTATATTTTCATAAGATATTTTCACTTACATAAAATAAATTAATCCATGCAAGACTCTGTCATTATACATAGTAAAGAGATTTCCCAACCTGAGAAGGTTACAATTAATGGAAAAGAAGGTCATGAATGAGACAAAACAATTAGTCCTGTCCCTATTTTAAAGAATGGGGTTCAAGAGAGTAGGCACAAGAAAACTACAGCTGCTCCTGTGGTTTTTGCAGGAGCTCACGGTGTGCTTGGGAGAAAGAGGATGTGTTGAGTGCCTGTAGGGAGTGTAGAAAAAATTACACAGTGATTTGGGTGGTAGTGGGAGGGCAGGGCTTATATTCTGAGTGCTAGAAAGAGGAAAAAACATCTACTGAATAAAAGAAGAGGATGAAAATAAGATGAAAGCAGTGAAGACAGCCTAGAAAAATATATACTTTACAATCTACTGCTTTGGGTACAGAAGAAAGTCCGAAGTGATTAATTCATGTGCCAATAATCACAAAGCAGGTGGGAAGCAAGGTTAGGAGTATCCTGCTGCGTCCATGGCCAGAGCTCTAGCCACAAAGCCATTCTGCTCACAGCTGTGCTCTGTATCTCACAATTTGCATACCTTCCCTATAGATTTACTTGCCCCTGCAACACTTGGCAAAGCACACATTCTGAATTTCAGGGAAAGTTGCAGAAACAGCAAAATGCAGCCATTTCAGAGCTTAATAGCTCACTGGAAAGGGTGGAAAAAAGCAAAAAAGAAAAAACAACAGTCAGGATACCTCATCACTGGTAACAAATTACCTAATTATAAAGGAGTCAAGACCAAAGTTAACTAATTGTTCACAGATTTCTCATCCTCACCCCTGCCAACCTCTAATATACATGCACCCCTAGCAACTACCTGGCAGTTACCCGTGCCATTCACAGAATTAAGCAAATTACAAATGGGCCCACTCTGGGCAGCACATGCCCAGCTTGGCTCTCCAGTGAACTACATAATGCTCTGCAGCATTTGGCTGCTCTCAGCAGGTATATTAGTTAGGGTGTATGAACCTAATCAGCTGGAGTGAATGCACACCAGTAAGCATGCTTGGAAGAGTGGAGACATTTGACTTTCATGAGAGATGAGGAGAAAGAGAAAGTCTGACTGCTCTGCTTTGGCTTCTCTCTCCTCCATCAGCATCTATGCAAAATCAGTCCCATACAGAGTGATGTAGTGTCCTTAGGCTTCTACATTTGTGTCTATTGTGTATGGCTAAATTAGGCAAAGATACCTAGAAGGTACCTGAAATAGAGTAAGGCAGTTACCAAGCATTTTCTGCAATAACTGTTGAAATGTTGTAGTCAGTACTCAGTCAGCATCTGGAGACTGAACCAGCTAGAGGGGGAAATGGTCATAAGTATTGGAAAATAAAAACAACCCAATTGAAACAAGACAGAGATGTCTATGTTTCAAGGGCTGAATTTCAATACACAGTCTCTACTGAGTCTCTTCAGCCTGGTCTGCCTCTAAAAACCACATCTGGTTTGTTCCTGAGCTGTCTATTAAGGATGCTTCTGGGAAACCTGAATGTCTAATGTTTCTGGTCTCTTGAGAGTTGCGTTGTTCTTACTTGGCTTTGTTAGTGGCTCCTCTTGCCCTTCCTCTTGCCTTTCTTCTTTGCAGAAGGCCCAACACCACCACAGAGTAAGAAAAAGGATTAATCTCTGCTTCTAGCCCAGCTAAATGAACAATTGATATTATTTCTGACAGTACTCCTGCCCTTATCATTTGGTCTCAGGTGACCATACATCCTCTTCACATACTAGAAAATTCTTCAGTTAGGGTGGTGTTTCATCCACAGTGATGTATTTATTTACCCTGTATGAACACTCAGCTTTCTCTGCCAAAATGGTTTAGGATTAGTCTCCAGCAAGTTTTTGCAACTGCTACAGCTGGAGGCAAAAATGAAAAGGTATTTGTATCTTTATGGCATCTGGAAAATAGGAGATAATATATCGAGAACCTCAAAGAGATCAAAAGAACATATTCAGCATATGCTGAATGCATTTATGATATCTTTCTGTAGCAATAGCTACATTATCATTTAACCACCAACTAAAATTATCCAGAAATTAACAGGAGATGTTGTAATCTCTGAGGCTCCATAGATCTATGTCTCAGGATTGCCCTGACTTGTTTAGAGAACAAAAAGACTTCTATTCCTCTCTGACGATAGATAATCCAGTCACTCTGAACACCAGGATATATCTGACTGAAGTTCAGAAGGCAATGTATGGATTGTCAGTATCTAAATAAATGAATTATAAATATTAAACTCTGATATTGTACCTGAACTGATGTAAAATGTGGAAGGAGGAAAGTTCATATGAGAAGCCTTTATAACTACATATAATCTATCTATTTTTTTCTATCTTAAAGTTAGGTGTTTACTGTTAGCTTGTCAACTGGAATCCTTCTATGGTCAATAGAGATGAATAGGCACCTACAGAGAGTGAGTCATCCTAACTATCTTAGGAAGGGATGAATCACCCACTAGAAGTGCATTTCTTTCTCCGGCTTTGGCTTCAGATCTGAAGAGAAGTGTAAGAAACTGAAAAATGTTTTCAGGTTTTTCCAACTGCATAAAATGCTGTAACAAAAATATTACCTTTCCTTGCGAAGTCTGTCTTGCTTATATCCTCAAACCATCCTGACAACATCAATAATGTTCTTCTCTGTAGAGAGAGTTCAGCTTAGCCTAGAGACTTACCCTCCTGGTAGACAACGTGAGGCGACATAAATCCCATGCAAACTGTTTACCAACTTTTGTTTAGAAGTTACTCATACTTTTCCAAAGTCTATGAAGGGTGCTTTGAACACTTTCAAGTGTTTTTCAGATGCATCCAACATTTATCTAATCAGGAGATATGTAGCTATCTTTCTTCGAATGTTGTCTAGGGTACATTAACACTTCTTATCAAGCTTTGCACACAACTGTCATGAGATTCAATCTTATTAAAAATAAAATGTTTTGAAATACCTTTCCTTCCCAGAGAATGGACCCCCCCCCCCCGCCTTTTTTTTTTTTTGGCCAGTGAACAGTGTAAGAAATTCAGCTTTATTGAAACATTATA